>KN482543.1:7741-32033 GCA_000787095.1 Periophthalmodon schlosseri | reverse complement strand
AGGTATGTTTTTGAGGAGGTAACTTTATAACGTGTCTTAAAGCTCACAAGAGTCAGTTTTATGTAATATATGACCTTTAAACAGAGATTAAATTTTAATTTCAACTCACTGCAAGACGTTTGTACAGTAGACCACATGGTACTTAATGGTGCAGTAAGGCTGAAAATTAGCTTTGATAAAATTTGTAAACACCTGACAGGGCGGAGGGGGGCAGGGGGGCAGAGCCTGAGGGTGGATTACTGTATCCGGGGGGCATTGGGGCATCAGGGACAAAACTGTTTAGCTCGTACCCATCGGACCATGAGGAGGAGGGGGCTCTGCGCTGGTCTGAATCTAGTCTGAATCCTCTGGTGAGTTTTCAAAGCGGCCGATATCCACAGCTCACATTCATTTCTGCGTGGTCGCACGTCTGCCCCTGGGAAAGGCTAACTCAACACAGCGGCTCCGTCAGGCAGAAGTAACTGGGCATGAGGAGCAGTGTACACAGAGGCGAGAGCCAGAGCCGGACCAGAAAATATGTCTGTCTATACTGCATACTGTACACTATACCTACTGTACAAATTGAATTACAAACCATAGGGGTCGCAAAGGTCCACATCACAAGTACTGTTCTATGTGTGACTGAAAGTGAATACTAAGCCATGACTATAGCTCCAGTTGGGTCTATGGAGCAAAATTAGGAATTGAATCTGAAAAAATAGGCTTTAGTTTTACTGAAGAGTTAGACCAGGACTTAACTAGAACTGAACTGATCTAGGACTACACTGGGTCTAAACTTGGACTAAAGCAGAACTAAACCTTGTCTACATCAGGGCTAAACCAAGACTAAACCAGGACTAAATCAGGACTAAAGAGGGCCCATACCTGCGCTATTTTCTGATCTATGTTATAATGTTGTTTCCTCATCACAAACAGACCCGGAGTTGTGTTTTGTTTCATTCACACACGTTTAACACACAAACCTGCATATTCAGGCTAAGTTCTTCTCTCAAACAGAAAAAAAAACTGTTCCACCTTGTAATGTCAGAATACAGGAAGTGCTACACTGTGTTTTTAGACTCTGTGCACCTTCACTAGCATCATTTGGATAATTTCAATACACACAGCCTAATAATGCAGGATTACTCCAACATGTGTGAATGAAACAAAACACAACTCCAGTATATTTTTGATGAGGAAACAACATTCTAACTTGGCTTAAAGCTCACAAGAGTCAATTTTGCGTAATATAGGACCTTTAAACTAATCAGAACTAAACCAAGTCTAAACAAAGTCTATAAAAGGATTAAGTATCAAAGAGTATCAAAGACACCTGGTGTTTTAACTATTCCATGTATAATACTGTAACTGCTACAGATGTTCATTAATTTGCACTGGCCCAAGCAAATAAATAAGTACAGCATTTTCCGGACTATATGTTTTTTCATAGTTTGGCCAGGGGTGCGACTTATACTCAGATGCAACTTATATGTGAAATATATGTTTTTTTCTTCATTATTGTGCATTTCTTGGCTGGTGCGACTTATACTCCGGTGCGATTTATACTCCAGAAAATACGGTAAATAACATGAAAAAATGAACCTCTGTGTTTCAAAAATTCAGTGTCCTGATTGTACAAAGTGAAGTCAAGCTTTCTGATGAGTGTAAGAGCCAGCGATGTCAGCGATGGTGATGATGTGACGAACCAGAACGCAGACGCATGGAACACTAAGATTAATGCGACAACACAAGACAAGCACAGCAAACAAGTTCAGTCGACAGGATTTTAATGAGTAAATTCAACCAGGAAGACTCTTCTATCACTTATATCTGTCACTGTCAACCAATCACAGCCTTGCAACTTTTACCTCTCGACCAATCACCTCTCAAATCATTCATATATGCATCCACGATCTCGTTCCCTTTTTAAATTCGTCGGATGAATAGTACTCTCCATATCTCCAGCGCAGCAGCAGACCTATCAGCCTCCTCAGCCTCTACAACATTTTTTTTTTACCCAACAAATCAATACTCCATTCATTGCACCACTGATGTCCCTATACCTGCTGGAGTCTAAGGCAAAGTGAATATCTTCAGTGACCCCTGGGTGAAATGTAAATGTAAACACCAGCACTACAGGAAGTCTACTGGGTTAGCAACTAACTCTAAATCATCAGGTGTACACTCAAACAAATACAATGCTGACTTTAAATAAATATATTATGTTAAATTTCCATCTATTGTTACGTTTATTCAAAAAAAATATTTTAAATGGAAGTTATGGAAGTTTTAATACACTCATTTGTGTCTTTAGAATTGAAGCACATATTCGTATCAAATATTTATTTTACTGAAAATTATTATGCAAAAGTTGTTTCAGTTAGAAAGCAGAATGAGCTCCTCAGTTTGGGTTGCCAGATCTCACGACTAAAAAACTGCTCTCTATGGGTTCAGGTTCAGGATTGATTTAATTACTGTTTTTAAACCAGTATGAGATTTGGATTTCCAGTGGTGAAAAGATGAATAGATTAAGAATAAACAAGATCAAAATGTAGTGATTCTACTACTGATAAACTGCATACTTGGACTGTTGCAAGACTTTCATTTCTGGTTAGTCTTCAAGGTTAGCACGTTATACCAAGAGTGCCAACTTAATTACACACATATTATAATCCAATGAGCTCTTACATTTAAAGTTCCCACCTGATTTATCCTATGTCTTTGAGCAAACTTAGTCTTGCCCCAGTGCAGAGAGATTGTCAAAGCAGCTCTTGAGGTAAAAATAAGCCCGCTGTGTGCTGTTTGCATCTAATTACAAAGCGTTTTATTGTCTGCTAATCAGGAAGTGAATGTTAGCATGCTAGTTGTTGTTAGCTTTACCGTCGCGGCAAATCTCCGCTCTGGTCTCTGAGAGTTGTGACGTAATTAGGACATTCGGAATGCATAGCGTAAGCAAGGAATAACTTTGGACCACCAGACTGTTTAAAATGAACTTGTTTTTCACAGTAAAAGAGTAAAAATCAGGTACAGCTCCTTTAAGTGAATCAACTTCAAATTGTTGCGTTGAGTGAATATAAAAATAAAGGTTGATACAATACATTTATTTAAAGTCAACATTTGATTGTTTTGAGTGAACGCGGTACATAGTCATGCATTTAGTGGACACTGGACATGATGTGTGTTAGTTGACTGCTGCACAGACAGATAGACAGACAGGGGACAGATGAACAGACCTGCAGTTCTCCAATACGTCTCTGTAACACATCGAGACTGTTGCTTTTAAACTGGTGAAAACCGTGAGAGGGAATGGCCTTAACAACGCCAGAGCAGAGAGGAGCCAAAGGGAAACAGAGAGTCAAATAAAACAGGAATCACAATGTATTCAGGTATTGTGAACTGTTACTGTTACCGGGTGTGACCTGCAAAGAAGACTTCAGTGCATTCAAACAGGTTGTGTTCAAGATGAAGTGATGATGAAAATTGGAAAATATTTTAGATGGAGGGAAGGTGTCCATGTAAAAAACCATGTAAACTTCAATAATTTGCTAAGAAATAAGATTTTAAAGATGCACAGTGTAAACTTTTTTTGATGGAGGGTCTGCCACCTGCTCGTCTCCATGGAGATGTCATTGCTTTGCCTTTAATGTTCCACAGCATGGCATTATACTTATCTATCTCCAGGAAACAAGCAGGTGATGCCACCAGGCCAAGTTGCCAGGTGATCCCGCACACAGTAAGAGTGCATGTTTTTCAGGGTCTTTTTGAGCAATAAAACGATTAAATGCTATACTGTGGAATATTCCAGGCAAAGCAGTAACATCATGGAAACAATGATGGTTTCCATGATTGCTGGTGGCTGACCCTTCACTAGAAAAGTTACATTGTTCACCTTTAAAAATCCAATTGCACCATTCAAATTTGACCTGACTATGGGCTCACATGAACACAACCTGGTATATATTGAACACAGGCATCAGAGAAGGGGGCGGGGCTGTCTCACCTGGGCGGGCACCGGTCCTCCGTTCCTCAACCAGGTGAGTGTGGGAGTGGGGGATCCTGTCGCTCTGCAGTACAACCTCAGAGTGTCTCCTTCATGGACATCTGCAGACTGTGGACTCACCTGGACCTGAGGCTGGGTGCCTAAACCACTGGGGCTGGACTCTGGTTGGGAAAAAAATACATACATTTAGGCGTGAAACCACATTTTGAAGCACGATTTATTGTTACAGATAAATATCATGATAAGCAGTAATACTGAAACTACCTTATGCCACTGACACAAAAACAGTAAAGCAGGATAATCCCAATAAACCTTTTTGTTAATACAGTATCATTAAAAGGCAACAAATAAATAGCAGAATGAACCAATACTTAGTCCTGGAAGTTACTTTCTCAACTTTGTACAGCTCAAATCTTACCGTATTACATAAAATAATAGAAGAAACCTCCCCACTATTGCAAAGAAATTGTACACATGATGATTTTGATGATTTTGAGCCCTATAATATGTAGTTCCAGCTAACGTATACTGAACGTTAAGTCAATATAATAATTATCGTGACTGGCCTACATACATTCATTTTCAAAATACAATTCAATCGTGAAGTGGAGCTGCAAAATACACTGCAAACTGTTATCAACTAACTAATCTTGCAATAATGTTATAGTGTATATCTTATCATTTAAAAGTTTACATGGAGAATCCATCCATGTTAAACTACTGTGTTTAACTATAAAAACAGCAAAATATAGTGATCTAATCCCATAGACTGTATAAAGAATTGGACTAAGTGAGTGTGACGTCACCCATAGCGTTCAGTCAAATGAAGCTCATCAAGGCTAGCGGTTATAGAGGTGAATTTGGAGTCGAGTTCCACATTTGGAATTGCGACCGCAACTATCATAGCAACCAAAAAGTCAATCCGGAGTGAGGCTGTTGATGGTAACACCCCTTCCCGCCCACACCACTGATTTAGCAGGGAGTGGGCGCTTAGCAACGCTGTCAATCAAACCTGTTGCTAACAGTAGCGGGAGCAACTTCAGGGAAAGAAGGCGCCTGATTTGTCTCTTATTAATGTTCATATCTTGAATCATGAACAAAATAGCAAAACAAAAACACCAGGATCATGTAGAGCGGGTTAATACAAACATTTTAAGACCAAAATGATGAGTCTCACTGCAGCAATTACAGAGGGAGGGAGGAATTTTTCAATGTAAAGTGAATCTGGAGCGAAGCTGTTGAAGGTTTGGCAGGGCGCTTAGCAACACTGTCAATCAAAACTGTTGCTAAGGTTAGCGGAGGCGACCTTGCGGAGGTGCCTGATTTGTCTCTTATTAATGTTCATATCCTGAGTTATGGACACAATAGCGAAATAAAAACACCAGGATCATGTAGAGCGGGTCAATACAAACATTTTAAGACCAAAATGACTCATCCATACTGATCCATACTTTGTACATAGAGAGAGGCTCTGGCGGTGTGCTCCCCGTGAGTATTCAGGGCCTTGCAGATGTACTCTCCCTCATCAGACACATCCACAGCAGAGAAGGACAGCAGCCCGCCCTGGATCAGCGCCCGGGGACTCATCCTGTTACCCGGGGCAGCTAAAGAAATATTACACCTCGTTAAAAACAAACAACACAGAAAAGTACCTGTCATGCATCAACTCAAAAGTAGGAATTTCATAACATTTCAACATTTAGTGTCACTGAAATGAAACATAAGCGTAGTTATTTTTAAATACAAATGGGTAACATTTTGTTTTGTATAGATTTTTTATTGAGCCTTAATAAAGCATGAACGAAGACTTAATTTAAAATAAACAAATGGTTTATTAAGAATGATTAAGGCTTATTAACTACAGTACCCTTACTCATTGTTAATTTTTAGTAAATTTTATCCTCTTTTTGGACATCCTTTTGGTAAGTTCTTGGTTAGAATTAGAGGAGCAATGATGTAGTCCAATTTAGACCTGGTTTGACCCTAGTCTACACACGGGATAGTCCCATTATAGATCCAGTTTAGATCTGGGGGTACTTGGAAAGTCTAATGGTCTCTTAGATGGTACTTTGTGTGAAATATTTGAGAACCACTGCTCTAGATTAGAAAATGTAACTTTAGGTTTAGACTGGAATTTGGATCAGATATTTTGGCTTTTCATATTTTTACAGTTATTCAATTGCAACATCTATAGACCTCGGGAATGTGTTTGTGTCGTCACACATGGTGGAATTTTCTGTTAAACCAATGGACTTTGAGCGTTCATTCAAAAGTATTCCGACATTACTGCGATAAATGTGTGTACGGGTAGTGATCCAGCAGCTTATTGTGTTGTTCCATGGCTTTTTTGTGACTTTTTTTTTTTTTTACATAATTTTGACTAATGCATCTCTATGAACATTTTGTGCGCTTGCTTCAAACATGGCAGATTTCCACGGTAACAGCGTTTTTTTGACGTTCCATCCCAGTCTCTCATAATCACCAATAACTGCCAAAAAGAACTGATAAATAACTGACATACCTATCCACTCGACCGCAGGAGTGGGGTTGCCTGTCCCAGTGCAGCGGAACTCAGCTCTGTGCCCCTGCTGCGCATTCAACACTGAGGGGCTGACCGAGGCTACGGGCTGAACGCCTTCTGCTGCTATAGAGGGAAATCAGGCAAAACACACAGGAAAGTTACTATTCTCTGCAATATATATGCATCGAAGCGGATTAAAATGACTTGAATTCAAAAATATGAGTTGAGTAGTTTTGATAAGTTAGATTTATTTAGTCATTAGACCGAGACTGACTTTGTTTTCAAGAGTGACTGCCCTGACTGGTTTCAAGATTATATATTGTTTTCTTTTTTGTATAGCAAATTATATGGCAATGGAGATAGAAAACTGTACTTAATTAGGAAAAACAACTTGTTTACTAGTAGATAATGTTGCCAAATCAATGCAAAAATCTCCCCTTAGTTAAGTAATTTGGGCTTTTAAAATGTATATTGTCTAAGTTGCCACAGTGAATTATTTGGAATGTATCAACTAATGTATTAATTTGAGTAAGGTTTAAACAGGCTACCCTCTGTTCACTCCAAGTCAAATAATCCTCTTAAATACACCTCAACTAGTCAAATCTACTCAACTCCATATTATTATGATGAATTCAAGTCGTTTAAACCATTCATTTTTGCACTGTAGACTTTTTTGCGCATGTAGAAAACATGAGCATAAGAAGTACAGGAGTAAGCAGTGTGAAATGCCTTTGATTTGAATGGAGAGAATGTGATGTTATCCTTTGGCAGTGTCTCGAGCCCATCCAGTCCAGTCAAAACAAAGTGGACGTGGCACTGGGGCCTTGGCACAGCCTGCGGGCACTGGGCGTTTGAGCCAGTGCCGCAGATTCAAACTCAATCCCTTATGATCCCAGGGTGACAGGGCCAAAGAACGGCCCTATTCACAAAGAGGCGTGTGAGGCTATGGGAGCAGCAGCTAAACTGCAAAAGGGAATGTACAAAAATATGCCCTGGCCTAAACTCTGTGAAATTAAAGGTGTACTACGTAATATTTCTTGGGAAGTTCTGCCACATGCTTGTATCCATGGAAATGTCTCAGCTCGGCCTAGATTGTTCCATAGTTTGGCATTAAACATATCATTACAAGCGTTTCATTAATATGTATTTTCATTGTGAGCGGAGGCGCCACTCCACAGATCTGACCTGTAACTTAGTCTGGTGATGTCACCTTGTCCCCATGCAGATAGTTAATTTGAATGCCATATAATTTAATAGAATGATTTAAGAAAAAAGTTCCAAAAAAGTTACATCGTGCACATTTAACGCCAAACTGTGGAACATTCCAGCCAAAGTAATAACATCTCCATGGAGACAAGTAGGTGGCAAACCATCCATTAGAAAAGTTACATAGTGCGCCTTTAAGTGGTGAGTGTTTTCTCATTAATCCAACTTGTAAAAAATGTTTCAACTCTATGGGTGCCAGTCCAGACCACATTTAAATACACTGATATAGGAGTGTGATGGATGTATTAAGCACAGTATGATGTTTGAAGACCAGACGACAGCTACGTTCCAGAAAAGACTGTCTCCTGAAGAAAGGGTGAAAGAGGGGAAGTGAAAGTGAAAGTGAAAGAGGGGACATCTCTTTGAATGTGGAGATACTATTTTAAATGGTGCCCTACAGTTAAATAGGTAACACTGCAAAAAATAGTTTATATAAGTTAAAATGGCTTGAATTGGGACTTTTGATATATATTTTTTATGATTTTCAGGGGTTTTTTTTCTCATATTGATCAATCTTTGTTTTTTTTCTATTCAAAATATATAAAATGGCTTTCATTGTTGATTTCATGAATATAAACGAGACACACTTTTAATCAGTGCTTTTCAGCACAAACCAAACCAAAACCATTGTCCAGTTTCTTCGTCCATAGTCTGAACTCTGCTCCAAACCACATGCTTTTCGTTAAAGAAGTTTGGCTGTGGACCTTGATAAAAAAAACAAAACAAAAAAACAAACAAAAAAAAAAAAACTCCACATGCATCATTAACGATTAAACATGACAGAATCTCGACCTAGATTAAAATTTGATAAACTGCCCAGATCTAACGTCACTTAAATAAATCCATCTGCTGCTGAAATAAGAAACAATTACATGTTCCTAGCATTACATTTTCCTTTATATGTTAAATCCAGTGACGAATATATTGAAAGAGTCAAATAATCTTGGCTTAAACTTCTCAAAACCTTAAATCAAGATTAAAGTATGTATGAATTCAAGCCATTTCACTCATAGATGGCACCTTTTTGCAGTGTATAGCGAGAATAATGAAGGATAATTAGTTGACGCTACTTAAAAATATAGCTCTACATTCACAGGGAGTTGTCCATAATAAGATCATGCACTTTTTCTGCAGTGATGGAGCCCAATGAACCCTCAGAATCTGGTGGAGTCGTACTGCTCATGTACAACCAGTTAGTTACTATGACAATTATCTCAGCTATAACTGCCACCCATGACGATAGGCTCTGTGCACAGCAGCGTGCTAGCTAGCTCACTGTGTCTCAAAGCTAACAGTCAGTAAAATAAACAACCTATTAAAATTCAAACTAATTCAAAAGAAAGACTACACAATTATTTTTATATGCAGAATACTTCAGTTTGTGGTGCCGTTTTAATATTTATTATGCCTCAAAATCAGACATTGAGACAAAACATCCCTCTTTCCTCGGTGAAGTATTCATTTTATTTGTGTAGTTTTTGAAATGTTGTCAATAACATCCACATGCAGCTCCCTGTCCACTGTCTGATTTTTAAATATTATTCATTTTAGCTGTGTAGTTTTTGAAATGTTGTCAATAACATCCACATGCAGCTCCCTGTCCACTGTCTGATTTTTAAATATTTATTCATTTTAGCGTGACTTGGCAAAAACCTCATAGACATAAAATTGGACAGGAAGTTGTGGCGCTAACAGTGGGATTGCCGGGCGCTGTTGTGCACAGAGCCAATTATGGGCAAAGAAGGTAAAAAAATGTTCTTGAAATTGTGATTACTTGTTAATAAAATTGACAAAAAAATTATAATGACATGGAAAAATAAAAATATAACACAATCACATCGCAGTTTTAGAGAAAAAAAGATAAATATAGCTAAATATTTAACAAAAGATAAACATATAAGAGATTTTGGCTCCCATTCAGAAATCACACACATTATATATATTCCAAGTGATTTCAGTCTTTCTTTGTTGTTGGTTACTATTACTATGATGTAAAAAAGAGGAAAGACTAACCATCACTTTTCAATATCGGAAATAATAAGCTAAGTGACCTCAATGTGTCTACAAAGCAATGTTAGGAAGTTCCAAAAACTGAAAAAAAAAAGTCCTACCCCACTTCAGATATCAAAATGAGACTGCTGTGTATGGTCTATATCTATTTATAAAGCATTTTTATCGTCCGCAAACCAGGAAGTAAAACTGGTGCGCTGTTGGCAAGCTAGTTGTTGTTAGCGTTGCCATGACAAAACTCCGCTCTCACCTCTGAAAAATGTGAAATGCAATTATAAACCTATTGCGGTGAATAATTAGGCTGCTTGGAATGCATAAAGTAAGTGACAAACTTTGGATGCCTTTAAAATGAACTATTTCTGTTTTTCACATTTTTTGAGACTGTAAAAATCAGGTACAGTGCCTTTAATGAATTACTGTTGGAGTAGTGTACAAAAGACTTTGGCTCATAAAAATTCCAAAACTACAACACAAACACATGATCTTAAAATTCAGTAGATGTTGTATTTTATATCTAACTTGGCTGTCAATATTGTTCAATCTAGGTGTATACTTGTTGCTTGGTTGTACATAGGCAGTTGCTCCGCTCATCCATGCCGAAAGATGATCGCATGCATGACGTCATAGAGAGAGGAAGAGGCGGCGCCCTCTAGGGAGCACCCAAGGGAGAAAGAACTGCGCCCATGTGGACTTACGCTTTCTGTGTCCTTCAAACATTTCATAGGCTGTGTAAAACATCTGAGTCTGTGAGGCCTCTGCAGGGGGAGGGGCAGATATAGAGGGAGGGGCACAGGTAAACTGACAGGTGAGTCAACCAATAGGAGCAGTTTACCCTCCACCGGACCGGACCAAGTGGGATTCTCCGGAGAGACCGGCAAATATGAGCCACCAGTTCATTACCGATAGTAAATATGACCAGTTAAAGCCGGGGTGTCCAAACTTTTTCCACAAGGGCCGTGTACTGACGGCCACAGACGGCTGGTTAAAACAGATAGTGGATCAGATGGGTGCATTTTACACAAATCAATGGAAAAATCTCCTCACAAAAATCCCAGAGCCACTGTACCTTTATGGGTTAGAGCATTGATTTTAGGTCTGTTCACAATCTAGTATGATGCCACTGAGGTAATAGTGGTAGGATTACTTATATTTGCATTAAAAAGTTCTGCCTATAATCGGTTGGGCCATTTCAGGAGGAAGCAACAAAAATTGGTCTGAGGGCCACATTTGGACCCCGGGCCATAGTTTGGACACCCCTGAGTTAAAGTAAGATGGTAGCTAAAATGTTTTGATACTTTTATATGTTGGTTTTTATACCTTTATATGTTTTCATTATATTCCAATGTCATTTAATGATTTAACTTACCTGGTTTGTCCTGTCTGGTCCATAACATAATCATGCTGTGTCTAGACTCCTAGTTTAGTCCTGGTTTGATTCCAAGTTGATTTTCACATAATGTGGTCCTGGTTTAGTCCTGGTCTAGTCCAAGTTCACTTCCAACTTTGATGTGGTGTATGTGAAAGTAACTATATTACTTCAACTTCAATAATATACAATATACACATAGTAGTCCAAGAATAAAACCATATTTTTTTCAAGTTAAGTTTCTAGTCTGAAAATGCCTCAAGACTTTGTATAAAAATACTTTGTTGGCATCTTGCGTCCAACCCACTGCTGCACATAATAATGGCAATTAACAAAAACATTGAAACTGCAAGTCAAAACATTCTTAAACACATTAGCATGACTAGGAGCTGAGCACATGAAGCCATGGACACACAGAGCATGCAGGTTAGTAGCAAGAAGCAAATTTCAGTTTTTTTTTTTGCATTGGGTTTTGTTAGGACAGGTTAAACAGCTGCCATACAGCTTGTGGTTATAAATATAAACCGTCAAAATCATATCAAACCAGTGTCATTATTTTAATCAATATTTTTTTTTCACAAAATAGTTCACAGTTAAATACAATACAGACAACTCATTGTTCATTTTGGTTACAAGAAATATTTTTTACAGTGGCACCATCCAATACAATAGAAATAAACTCATAGTAGTCATAGAAACGTGTATATAAAATTGAAATTTGAGGTGAAATTTTGGGTATTATAAAAATATATACTTTCAAAAATACTTGACTATTCATTGGTATCACAACAACCTACATGTAAACACACAAATGCAAGTCATATTGCTTACAAGTTAAAACAAAAATTACTAAAATAAAAAAAGAATGTTACCCTAGATTGTTACATACACTTTGAGATTTTACAAACATAAGGAGAAAAATATTGGAACCAAAAATATATCTTTAGATGATTGACAAATTGAATTTCAAGTCAAAATTTAAAATACAGTGTAACTTATAAACAGAAATATTGATTGCAATGTTACAAAAATGAAACACTAAGATTTAATCAGTAGTGTCCAATAGCACCATAAGAGTAACTGAATACAACATCTGAAAGAAGGTAGCGGCTGGTGGTTGTGTCCTCTTGATGCGAGTTTCTAAGCACCTTCAGAAGTCCAGTCTCTCCACAGTTACTTTACATTTTTATTTTGTTTTAGTATTTCTGTCAGCTTGGGCATCGAAAAATGAAAGATGAGTGACCCCAGAATCCAACACCTGCTATTTGCACTCATAGAAAATCTGCAGCGGTGATGGAGCTCAGCAGTACCAACCCAACGCAGGGTTTTAAGTACAATTCCCATTCATTTGTCCCATTGACTTGTTTATATATTGCCTAAGAGTTCAAAAGCTTGACATAGTGGGGAAACTCATGACCAAAAACATTATTTTAATTCAAATAATTATAATAATAAGCTGAGTATCAGTACTATCACTACACTGAACAATAAAACTTGATTTGAATATTATCACCATCCTAGTTCTGATATAGCTCAAGATCATTCTAAAACTATTCAGGGAGAGTCATTTTTCCCCCATTTAGTTTTTAGTATCAGTACTTCCAGGTTCACATGAGTATCTAGTTTCAATACTAGTTTTAGTATCGATTAGTACCTAGGTATTGCTTTTGACAACCCCAAAACGAAGTTATATATACATTTTGCTGCGTTTTCCATTATGTTCTATAATATAGTTTTTGGTTTGGCGTTAGCACAGTTGTTATAGTGATTAATAACAAATGTATCCTCGGTTATTACTTCTTACTTAGTTTTTAAATGGGTAAAATGAATGGGAAATTTCCTTCCAAAACTGACTGGCACTGTTCAGCTCCATTTGACCAAGAAGCACCAAACCGCCACCACTGCATCAGTCCACAAAGAGAAATCATTTTAATGGAAGACAATTACCACCAAAATTAGATTGAAGAGCGCTCATCAACCAATAATTACACCTTTTAATTCATTTGCCCAATACTTGTTATCAGTAAGAGAGCTTTCAAAAACCCCACAAGCTGTATTCATTTGATTAGAGACATAGAAAGCGAGCAAAGTACAAAATTAAAATAAAAAAGATTGGCTTAACAAAACAAGTGTAGCAAGCAGCAGCCACAAGCATTAGCAGTTAGAATGCAAGCTTATTATGCTGTTAACCAGGTTCAGCTTTTACAGTGCGCACAGGCACAGGAGCATGCACCAAGCTGAAGAGGGCTTAGAGGTGGAGTCTATGGGACTACACTGTAAAAAACATCCACATGAGTTAAAACGACTAGAATTCAGCATATTTATATTGATTTGAGTATTTTTGAATAGCTTAGAATTTTCCCACCACCGTTTCAAAACATTATCCTGATGAGATCAAGTTTTTTTCCCTGCAATTGAAATAAGAACATATTACTACAAATACTGCTACTATTACAACTCCCAACTACAAAAATGTCCTACTTTAGTGTAATTAACCTTTATTTAGGTTAGAACTAATGCTCATACTCATATGTTCATAGAATACTACAACTACTCCTACTACTCCTACTCCTACTCCTACTCCTACTCCTACTCCTACTACTTACTACTGCCACCATAGCTTTAGTAGTCTGAAATAAAAAAGGTTAAAATCAACATATTAAAACCAACCAGGAATGTCTTAAAAAAGTCAAATATCGTACACCTAAAAACAAATTCTAAACTATACTCAAACTCAAATGCAAGCAATAAATAATTTGAATTCAAGTCATTTTAACTCATGTAGATCTTATTTTTTTACAGTGTTGGGAGTGTAGGAGCTGTGTGAGGCAGGAGGGAGGGGCAGAGGCAAATGCGGTGCCAGGGATCACGAACCTGGCACGTAGAGGATGGCTCTGCCCTCGTCCATGGCAAACATGTTGGAGCCGGTGCAGACGTACACTCCGGCGTCCTCCGGTTGAACATTGTGGATGGTCAGGATGCCGTTAAAGTCCATGGCACGATTCGGAAGTTTCCCGTTGCCTTGGCGAGTCCAGACTAATGTGTAGGCGGGGGACTGTGGGAGCAAGTTAAATGTGTTGTATGAATTATTAGCGATGTAGCAACACTGGCAAGATTGTGAAACGTTTTAAAAAGCAGGGAACTGCATGAGTCTTATCAAAAGTCTAACAGTATTATCAGTTCAGCATTACATCAAATCGTACTTGAAAGAAAATGTAAACAAAAAATCTAAGGGAACTACATGTACTATGATCCTTTGCTCCATAACAACGCAGACAATTATGATTTCACTAAAGGTTTGTTTGGGGGAGAAAAACGCATGTCTCTCCAAAAAAGTTCCAAATAAACTCATCTATCTTGCATTTATTCAATTAGTGTGGTTTTTATCAAAATACCTAAAACAACATTTATTCTTAGTATGAGCAGTGTTGCCTCTCCACAGATGTGACCCGTTACTTGGCCTGGTGGCGCCACATGTACAAACATTTTGCCAATCTGGACTCGAACATTACCTTGCTCTTTGCAGTACAGATGAAACTGATGGTCGCGCCAACCCTCACTGTCTGGGATTTGGGCTCCTCCACTGTCACTTCAATGGGTTTGGATGGCGCGCCTGGAAACAGAAATTTGTAGAGATTTAACTTTTAGCAGAAGAGCCATCGCAACTCAAGCCAACCCAAGAATGCACTGTAACACGTTATAAATTAAACCGTGAACTTTCACAATCTGCTCTGAGCACTCCCATGTGTTGAAACAGGGAGGATAGTGGTGTTGTAGTGTAAAGGAGGAAAGCATCTTCGGGTATCTTGAAAAATGTTACGTATTTATATTTTTCTCACTGGTGACGATGATTTCAGCGTGGCTTCTGTTGGTGCTCCTTTGGTCTTTGCAGGTACAAATGTAAACTCCAGCGTCGCTCGGGCTCACATTAGGGAAGTAAAGCTCCGCTCCTGTGAATGCAAGAAAATACACAAATAATCAAACAATTTTCATACCTGTGTGAAGTAGAAAATGTTGATATTATGCAGAAAAAGCAGGAACAATTATGTGTTGTACTGGTTCCAAGGAGTGATGTAACATTATCTGTAATACTGTGACTTGACAAAACAAACTAATATGTGCATTGTGTCACCATGGTAACTACTGAACATTCCTCCACAGACATGTATATAGTACCCTGTGATGTCACTGCAAAGTATCAATATGCTGTATATATGGAGCAACTTTCAAGATATCAAGGTGCTTTACATAGCATTATAAATTCACACGATACACTGGTAAGTTCACTTTGTAACTACAGCTACCCAGAGACTGGCTAACAGATGTTGCAGCCAATCTGCATTAAAACCGCTCCAACCACTGCCAATCAATAACTCCCACAGTACATAAATACTGTGTAGGCAAGATGGGAGAAGTGTCTTGCCCAAGGACATAACGTCAAGCAGCGGGTGGAATTGCAATCGAACCAACAACCATAATATGCGGTTCCTTTACCTTGTCTGTGTCTCTCTGCGGTGTAGGAGATTGGTCGTCCATCTTCTCTGGACCAGTAGAAGTAGTGTGGAGACGGGCCGGACACCTGGCACCTGAGAGTCACAGTGCCCCCTGGAGTCGCCTGCACACGCTCGGGATACACCTTCACCACCAGAGAGGCAGCCGCTGCAAAAGGAGACAGGGAAGTTAAAGTAATACTAATGTGTGGTGATATCAGGACAACAACACCAAACGACACGAGTCACAATGCCTTGATTGAGAATATTGGTAAGTATGACCAATGACTTGTAAGTATCTTCATTTTAGAAGTTCAGATTTTTTAAACTTTTCTACAACCTACAATTTTTTACTTGTTGTATTCCTAGCAAATTTCAATACCCAATTTTTACCCATGTATGTGAGCAAAATTTGTCTTGCCCCAGTACGGATATTTTGTATAACCAGCTTGAGGTCAAACTATGACTGCTGCGTGCTGCCAGCATCTAATTAAAAAGCATTTTACTGTCCGATAATCAGGAAGTGTGCATTAGCATTCTAGTTGTTGCTTTGCTGTGATGGCAAATCTCCGCTGTGGTCTCTGTGAGTTGTGAAAAGCGCTTACACACTCGCTCGCAGTGAATAATTAGGATGCCCAGAATTAAGTAAGTGAGGAAGAACTCTGAACCACTGCAAACAGTTTAAAATGAACTAGTTCTGTTTTCCATGTTTTTAAGACAGTAAAAATCAGGTACAGCCACCGTCTTTTTGCAGTGAATGACAAAGTATAAAAACTCCATCTTACCGTCATAGGGCCGACACTTCTCTCTGGCCTGAGGGTTGCCGACGTATCCAGGAGCACAGCTGATAGAAAAAAACATTGGGAAACAAGATTTTAGCTCAGTTTGAGACATGACTTATGATGTTTGCTGTTCTTTTGACATATTCATTATTTTGGTCAACAACACACCGCTCGCAGTACTGGCCAGTGTATCCGGGCTGACACGCGGTGCACTGATAACCTCCGTTTCCAAGGCTCTCGCAGGTGGGGGAGAATCTAAGAGACAGGAATGGAACAAGGTTTAATACAGATCTGTCCAGTAGATAAAAATATAATAACTCAAAACATGCTTGGGGTAATATTGTAATATGAATAGTGGGACAATGCAATTCTCTATACATGGGTTTCAGAATGATGAAAAAATAGGATCATAAGATCGTTGCCATAGCAATTAACAATTTCAAGCAAAATATTATATCTTTTGAATGAGATGTCCTCAATATGTTGCATATAACAGGAATCCATAAATACTGTATATTAAAAAAAAGACTAAAATACAAGATTCCGCCCAATGCACCAACAATTACAGGTTCTGCACAAATAATAAACATTGCAAATCAATAGTAAATAGATAATTAAACCTATTACTAAACTATATCCAACTGACAAAATGTTTTGGAGAATCTCATCTGTTTTTATTTTTATTGTCATTTAACCCATTTAATATTGCATTTAGTGATATCTGATATTTTAAAAGTCTTCCGAGGGACTAGTGGCGCGAACTGCCTTGGCTATAAACACTGTGTAACCTGCATCACATTGCTACACGTCAATCTGTTTGTATCTCTCCCTGTCAAATAAACAATTAAATAAATAAATACATCTCAGAAGCAAAGCAGGGTTGGGGCTGGTTAGTACTTGGATGGGAGACCGATGGGAAAACTAGGTGGCACAGCAGTGACTGTAGTTGTGTGTACTGTCGTTGTGTCCTTGGGCAAGACACTTCACCCACCTTGCCTCTAGAGTCCATGTACTCTGATGTATGAATGAGAGCCTGTGACTACAATCTGGCATGTGTACAGTATGCATATCCTGTATGCTAATTAAAATGCACTGTCCCCACCAAATAAACCAATAATAATTTTAATGTTCTGTGTGATGTAATCTTATGTTTTGTATCTATAACACTAGATGGAAACTAATGATAAATGAATGAAATTAATAATGAAATAATAATATAAACAGTATAAACATTTATTAATTATTTAACCATTATTTAACTGAGATCTGGAGTCCTAGCCCAGAGAGGACCCTATAATAAAAGTTTATAGGTAAGATGTTCATATAGACAGTATATTATAAGTTTATAGGGGTTGCAAATATTTCTCCCCTCCAACCTGTGCGTCATTTAATGTTGTTTATAAATCCAGTGGCCAAAATGAAAAATGGGGGAGGCAGATTATTATTAAGCCTGGGTTATTAAAGTCACATTTAGTGTAAACAGGAGACTCTGCTGCTGTAAATACAGGAGGGGGGATGTAGGGAGTGTTCTGTGGTAGACTCACTGGTTCTCAGGGTCGGTGTGTGGGCAGGCGCAGGGCTGGCAGTCCTCAGGGGTCCCGACTGTGGGGTCCCCAAAGAAGCCGGGGGCACACTGCTCACACAGCTCACCCTGAGTGTTGTGGAGACAGCTCTGAAAAAGACAGATAAGGTTAGACTGGTGAATTCATATTTGAACTGCTAGATTTACACGGTTGTTCCGTCCATACTGTAGATTATATTTTATTTTATTTTATTTTATTTACAATTATTGCTGTTTTTCAGATTCTACAATGTGATGATGTCATATTCCCAGATAAGGGAAAACGTCGATGTACTTAACTGTACTTTCATAACAAATCTAAAAGATAAATGCAGAAATGTAAAACCTAATCATTTCTATTATTTCTACACATTTCTATATTACAACACAGTTCTGCATATTAACAATATTCTTTTTAGCTGTCCCCTATCTATTAATATTAAATATTATTAGCCTATAGAATGTGCGACATCATCTGAAACCCAGCAATTATTCACGGTTTTATGTGACTGTTAAGGTGGAAAAAGCAGTACAACATCATCATACATACAAATCAAAAATGATGTCATGAGTTTAGCTTTCAGAGATTTCCCTGTTGTGTAATGTTGTACATACGGAGCAGATGCCGGTCTCGGGGTGGCAGGAGTCTGAGTGTCCGTTACATTCACAGAGTTCACAGTGTCCCAGGTACAGGCCTCCACCAGTGCGTGTGTATCCAGGGGCACAGTCCTGGAACAGGGAACAGTCATTCAGAAAACAACCAACAACATGTACTTCAATACACTGTCTTAGAATGAAAGCTTGGTGTGCCTATGCCATACAAAGATTCCAAAACATGCTATCCCAAAATATGCCATCCCAATATATGCCAGGTAGGGGAGGGCGTTGGGATGTCACAACATTTTTTACAACAAATTTTACTGTTATGATTAGTGCGAGAAAAAACATCCTGATTTTTTGTATTATTATTGACACCATGACCAAACAACAGTGAAATTCTTAATGCTTGACCAGCTTTATAAACACAAAATTAATGTGACAAAAACAGACAGACAAAAAATACTTTACATTTAGTTTACTCTGAAATATTCTATTATATTATTATGAATTATTATATTGTGACCTGGATAATCACAATTATTGATCGTGGGCAGTACTGACATAAAAATAACAATATTCAGACAATCCAACTCCATCCAAAAGAAATATGCTAAAATGACTCTTTAAATGTATTTAAGGTTTAACTATTAGGCAAATGTGAATGGACTGAACTAGCTAACCCTAATTATTGTTTCAGCTCCCATCCAGAAGCCATTTTCAATTTGATGGTACTGGTTTGAGACACTAGGAGTTATACTACTCTGAGTTAACTAAGTCCAGCCCCAAAGGGAGGAAAGTCTTGATTGCAAGAACACTGTCCAGATTACCGCCACTGAAACCTTCTCTCTATTAACAAGTATCACCCAAAAATGTTGCTATATGTCACTATTATAATCATATTAGTGACCAGTTTGTGCACTCACCTGACAGGAGAGTCCCTGGTATCCGGGGGGACAGCGGCACTGCTCCACCTCCAGAGCCTGGGCCAGTCCGCTGTAGTTGGGCACAGCCACCTCCATGCTGACGTCGGAGATACTGGAGGAGCGCATCTCTGTGGAGTACGAGGCGCGGATCAAAATGTCGTCCAGATCGGCCAGAACCATCATCAAGTGCTCCCGGGTGGCAGGCATCCCATCGGGCCGGCTCCAGTGTTCCTAGAGTGCAAAAAATAAACTGATTAAATACTACTACTACTATCTATAACTACTACTGTCTATAATAACTAGTACTACCTACTACCAACATCCTTGTCAATGCCCGATCTCGTCTGAACTCGCTTACGTCAGTCTAGCCCAGGGCAGCGGTGGCTACAATAGCAGCTTACCACCATAGAATATGGAATGACTGAACGATGCATGAAATTGTTTAAAAGCACTATATACTACTACAAACTATTACTACTACTGCATTAAGCCTTCATTCCCTATTCTTAGTTATGGTGGTAAAATAAAAGTGGACACAGCCGTCCTGGGGCAGACTGGGGCAGATACACCACATTCATACATAGACAAGGTGGGTGAAGTGCCTTGCCCAAGGACACAATATCTGTATTCACTGATCTAAGCTGGGATTGTACCACTGACCTTCAGGTTTATAGACGGCCTGTGTAACCACTGACCCACTTAACAACAGCCCTTTATTCTCATGCAGGCTTTATAATGAAGTACTTAATATAATATTACATGATATAAAGCAAACATACAGCTCACATACATCAAATTACAAGGTCGCATTTCTGGACACGGTTGCGTGGAGTGGGTTTATTGTTCCCAGCAGATATAAAACTGCTTGTGGTCCTGTTATTTCTAGTAAAAAGGGTGAGTTGGGTAATAGTCTATGGCCAGTGCGTTTTAATTATAGTGATACAGATCATTGTGCTTTGTATTGCCCATTAAAAAGTCCACGACCCCCATTTTTAACAAACTCACCCTCCGCCCACAACAACACATTAGCTACACCCTGTTTTTATATTAATATTCACTTATACTCACCCGCTGTAATGGCAGTTATAATGATGCAATTCTAGTGTCTTTATGCTGCATTGCTATGACTGGAGAGTGCGATTTGAGCCCGTGAACTTCTGGTTGAAAGGCAAATGCTTATCTTAAACGCCACCGACACCCTTTCCTTATGATTCACATATCCAAAATTCTATCCCCTTAACTGCATTTTTTCATTTCAACTTTTTGTGGGTGTCTAAATACGCTCTATACTACAGTCACTGTGTTTCACAAATTTCAGAGACCATAGAGGAGTTTGACGTCATGGTAATGCTAACAACAACTAGTATGCTAACAGCGCATCAGCATTACTTCCTGGTTCAGGGACAATAAAACAGGCTTAATAATTAGATGCAGAGAGCACTTAGTGGTGTCATTTTGACCCTTAGAGCTGCTTTTATAATATAACTGTACTGATGCAAGACAAATTTCCTTAATTAGATGAAAATATCTGGTACAGCCTCTTTAAGTGATCTGATCAAATAAATGTATAAAAATTGTCTGTGTAATCCCTCAGTCGTCCAGGTATGATCCATAGTAAAAGAAAAGCTCAAATCTGTCAACTGGACAAGAAGTTGTAGTGAAGTGAGGACGTTTCGTTGCTCATCAAAGCCCCTTCTTCAGTTCTGGTCATATTACTGGTGGACACTGCCTTATATCTGTCTGAAGGGAGGAGCTAACTACACTGAAACTAACACACCTATTGTTTACAGTTTCTGTTTATAGGCTAGGTCTAGTGAGCTACACTAAGTGTGAACGGTGCCTGAGTGATACTTAGCATAATCATTCAGGCCCCTAATGGCTGCTCTCACACCTATTAGCATATGGCTAACCCTATTGTTTTCTTTATTTAGATATAGGTCTAAGGATGGAGTTATAAACAGGAGATAGTTGAAAGGCCCCCATTCCTGTTCAAAGATGGACTGTCTTTCCTAACAAAATTGCTTCTTTAACTCCCCTCTCAAACATTTCTTTTCTTTGGCTAACATCTGTACCTCACTATCTTCAAAGGAGTTAGTGGCTTTAAGATGGAGATGCACAGCAGACTGGGGTCCCGAGGAGCTTTCGAGACGGTGTTGGTACATTCTCTTATGGAGTGGCTGTTTAGTTTCTCCAATGCAACGCTCACTGCAGTCTTCACTGCACTGAATGGAGTAGACCACATTGCATCTCGAGTCAGAACACGTTTGTGTAATGAGATCTGCAATTTTATTCAGTCCCTTGCAATATTCTTTTCCTTTCTTTTCACCTCATAAGCAGCCACATTTGTTTCAACATGGACACACTGAATGTGTCCCTGACTGGCTAATCCACCTGTCAATCATGCCCATCTGAACTCCGGGAGATTCACCGGTGACCAGACTCACATACAGTACATCTTTATGAGTAAGTGTGTATTCTGGATCCCAGGCAATTAAAATCAGGCCTAATATTGTAGATGCCTCCTTTGATGAACACATTTTCCTCCATCAGCAGAGCAGCTGCTTGGGTTTGTGCAGAGAACTCTGGTTGTTTACCCACCTCCCTGAAGACAATCTCGAACTGCTGAGTCTCTCTGCTCCCGGGCTGCCTCCTGTTCCAAGGCTTCCGCGCAACCAACGTGATGTCATTGCCCTGAGGGAACAACAAAGATGGGTTAAATATGTCTCAAATTTCCAAAGAATAATAAAATAGTTAAATGCCTTGAATTTGGAAGAGTCACCTGATTTGAGAAAACACTACTCAAATGAAGAATAAATCTATCTATTATTTAAGTAACACTTCTTCAACTTGAATTTGTAATATCTATTCCATTTGAGAAGTATTGTCAATATTTTACAACTCTGGTCTGAATATATTTTACTTTTATTTCAAACAAGGACAAGGACATAATAAGCTGTTATTGATGTTTAGCAGGTTTAAGCATCTGAACTAGAAAACACTTCTTTGTACTTTGTATTGTAATAGACAAGATTATCTCATTTAAGTAACTTATGAATTTTTTACATTACTTGTTTACATGCGCACCAAAATCGGATTATTAATTGATTTCTGAACCTTTAAGATAATTTAAATAATAAATCTGATGTGAGTAAGAGTGACTATGATCAGAATAAAAATCACATAATTTTGCTGTTTACATATCTTTTCAATAGTCTTATAATTACAGAAATCATTTAAAAATAATAATGAATAATAAAAAAAAAACAAACAGATTTTGAGTGTGCATGTAACTGCAGCCATAGTTTTATTACTTACATTTAAGTAATTCAAAATATTTAATATTACATTAGTTTACATGCTGCCTCATTCATTCATTTGTCCGATTTATTGTTTACATTTTTATAATTCTGCTTCTGTGTGAAGATGAGCAACTGAACAAGTGGATTAATTTGCCATTAAAACATCAATAGTTTCTACAGTGCAGTCATCTTTACCTTTAATGTAAACATGTTTTCACCCCCCCCCTCCCCCACAGTTATAAAGACAGTTATAACAAGACAGGGGCATCCTTAAATGAAAATGACAAAATAATCCATAATACACTGTGCCTGTAAATACTGCCCATCTAGAAGCCTACACTCTCCACATTGTAACCTTTATTTGGTTGATAATGTATTTAAAAATTCTCATTGTACAATAGAAATAACCATTTGACTAGTTGACTACTAATTGTTAGCTACAGCCCTAGAAAGTAACTCGTATCCAATAGTAACTAAGTACTAAGTGATAGTAACTAGTATCTAATAATCAATGTAAAAAACGCCTGTCTCTCTTTAGTACAAGTAAACTGAAAGTAACCAGGTGAACATATGGATACTTACAATAATCTGCACATCGGCGTCGTCCAGTAGCGTTCCTCTGGGCCCGGCCACATAGGAGATGGTGTATTTGAGCTTACCGCCGTATGAACCCACCTGTAACAGAGGCACAGACAGGCTCAGATCTGCTGCCAAATACATGAAAACTACAGCCTATTCCCTCAGTGAGAGAAACATCAGATGGAGAGGGGAAGAAAAATCAATACCATATGTGCACATGTGTGTAGTTATAGAAGCTCAAGGCTGCCACTTAAATGACTACAAACAAATGCATTTTGACAGGTAGAACAAAGATGGGATAAATGATAAGATATATGACTTTAAATGTAATTCACTAACTAGCCACTGTATCTGGATTCACAAAATTACCCTTTTATGGAAAACAAAATATGTAGACAACCAAACAACCAAAATAACCAACTAAACCACAACAAAACCTGCGACTACTACTGCTGCTACTACTGTTACTACTACTGGTGCTACTACTACTGCTTCTTCTACTGCTACTGCTACTGCTTCTTCTACTGCTGCTAGTACTGCTACCACTACTGCTACTACTCCTGCTATTGCTACTGCTACTACTACAGCTACAGCTACTACTACTTACTACCACTACTACAACGACTATTACTATTACTGCTTATACTTCCATGACTGAGTTTTTAACTTAGAACACTACTACTACTGCACCTATACATTAAAACCCAACTATTGCCTATGAAACTTTAAACATATTTCACTCCAAAAAAGTACTTGTATGGAGTTACCTTCTGCCCTGGGTACAACCTTAAGCGACTTTGACACTTTGAATGTTCTGAACTGAAATAGAAACTCCTGAGGGAACGCCAACCACAAACAAAAGTACACAAGTATTTTCTGCTGTTTCGGAATGAATGCTTTAGGTCACAGGTATCAT
>KN482542.1:69870-82236 GCA_000787095.1 Periophthalmodon schlosseri | reverse complement strand
CCACATCCCCATAATCCAGTACAGAAGAAAGGTTTCATGGAGATGTTATTGCTTTGCTTGGAATGTGCCACAGAATGACATTTAACTTATCCATGGAAACAAACAGATAACTTATAGGTCAGATCTGTGGAGAGGCAACTCCACAGGAAGGATGCATGCAAGGTAATGCCATATAGCAGGGGTCTCCAACCTGTAGCTTGGGAGCTACCAGTAGCTCTCCAGCCTCTTCCAAGTAGCTCGCCAAAGGATTTCGGAATTATATGCATTGTGCTGAATAACTAAAATTTGATTAATTACCATTGTAAATGTATCATTTTGATGCCTAACTTTATGGACTAATAAATGAACAATGGTTTATGTTTTATAGGTATCTAACTGTACCCCATCTAAGGCTCGCCATGGCACTAATAGTTACTCAATTTCTTGCGCCCGCTAAAATTAGTAGCTCTCTGGCATTGTCGTTTTGTAAAGGCAGCATACTGGAGGAAAAAGGTTGGAGACCACTGCCATATAGGATGGAATATTCTAGGGAAAGCAATAACATCTCCAAGAGAAGTGGTCACACCCCCCACCAGAAAAATTACATAGTGCAACTTTAAAAACAATGACAAGCTTTGTAATCTTCTTTAAGTCTTTAATGATATTTACAAACCATTAAGATCTGTTGTTACATATCACTGCATTTACAGCAAAGGTTGAATTTTATTGTGAACCTGTCTCCCAGCATCCTTTTGTGTTTTATATTTTATTCAGTATTTCAGGTTTCCAATTCTAATTTACAATAAAAACGTGATACAGCTTGCAATTGAACACAATAGACCATCTCAGCCTGAACTCAATAATCTGTTAATTGATTTGGATAATAATTACTTTCTATGGATGACACACATGGCTGGTAAAGATAATGACTTCTGTGAACGAAAAAATGCACTGGATTCACTCAGTCAGATGAACCTAGATACGGTCGGATTTCCATTTCCTGTGGCGTCTTTGCAGAGGCCTATGTAAGTGTGAGCGCGCGTGTCAGTAGCAGGTAATCGGCTCGGCACAGGGCTCAGAGACCTGTCCTGGAGGATTGTGGGTGTTTTCTTGAGTCAATTCACATCAGGTTCAACATGAGAGGGTCCATGATACACACCTCTTTTACTCTCTCTGACACCTCATCCTTTTACAGGGGTTTGGATTCTCAGGTGTTTAATCTTTCCAGTGAAGACTCAGCGCTCTGTTTGTGCGGCCGGCTGCCATGTTTTTGTATAGTTCTTTGGATAAGTGAGAGAGGTGCTATATATACTTGAAATGCATAATTTTACAATACATGTGTTGGGATAACAAAATGGCAAAATGCATGACACATAATTAACTAATTTATCTGGTATCATTATAGGTGTATACCTCAAAGTAACCATGTTTAGTTTAGTTTAGTTTTTTTTAATAATTTGATAAAAAAAAAAAAAAAAAATCTCATGGCAGCTCCAAACATAAGTTGTATACAAAACATCATCTCATTGTCCCAAAGAAGAAACAGAGAAGGAAGTGTCTGGGGAAAGGTAAGTCTTTGGCACTTTTCTATATATAGGCTTTCTCATCACATAATTTACAATATTTCAGTATCACTTTAAGTTTAAATCCCCATTTGTGCTACATAACAGTTTTACGTAACTTTTATGCAAGAGACTATTACGTATTCATTTTACAGACACAATTGTTCTAATTTCATTCAGTGAGACTTACAGTTTACACACTGTGTTAAATGGATTAATGTGTCTGTTTAGACTATTGCTTTTCTCTGCTTTCCACTGAGAGACCATAATTTAGCTCTGGGAGGCTGCTGTCCATCATATCCCTATAAAGTTAATACAGTCTATCATCACACTCTATCATGCAGCGGTACACACTGTTCGTTTTCTGGGATAAATCTCTCTAAATTGTGATTTTGCCTCTATGTTTGTGTGTGTGTGTGTGTGTGTGTGTGCTATAGCAGTTTCCTCTTCACACATTTACACCAAGCATGAGGTCCAGCAGCAGGGGGCAGCGCTCAGCAGGATAAGTGCTGATTGGCTCACACATGTGCAGCAGGGCATTAATATGTGATGTTCAAACCTCCACATTCATTTACACTGGCTCTGTAGGATAAATGGATCAGGTGGCAACTTTATAACATAACATTTTACTAACTGTTAAATGTTATTAACTGTGCTATAGTTAATTAACCTGTTCATTCCTATAAAGTTCCTGCAGGTTTACGCTCGATACTCTAGGCTTGAGATTCTGGGATGACGACTGGAGTACTTCAGAAACCTTTTGTTTGTTTTTTCCTTTGTTATTGTTGTTGTTGTTGTTGTGTTTTTAGTCATATATCGAGTCACATATTGAGTTACATTCTCTTGTGGAATTGCAGGTTTTCTGACTGGTAAATAAATCATTCCATAATCAAATACAGCCTCACAACAAGAAGGTTTCATTTTGTATCTCCAACTATCCTGATTAAATAAGGGATAAATTAATAAATGGTGCAATGGTAAAAGGTAATACAGAATGAAAAAAAGATATAAATGTGCCAGAGCCTCCCACTGGGTTACTGTGCAGCACACATCTTAATCTACCTTTGAACAGATTCCCTTCAGATGTGTGCTGTGCTCAATGACTTAATTTAGATGTTCATTTGGCGTTGTACCAGATGCCCAATCCAGCCTGAGTATTCAAATTCTTTTTTAGGAATATAATTATTTTCAGCACCTTTCCATGTGTGCAAATTAACCTTTCCCTTTAGGCTGCATATAAAGCATGCAGCCTCCGTTTCCTCATTCTTACAGTTTTGTCTCTCAGGTGGCAGGGTATTGGCAGTAGCTATTGATCTGGGCAGAAGATTAATAATTAGCTACACTTCTGCCTATTTAAAATCTTTTAAAATCTCTGCAGAGCCACGCAGAAGCATCAGTTAAACTGGCCAACTGGGTCTACCACCTCGTCACGGGGAAAAAAAACCCAATAATCCTTTAATACATTTCAAATATCACAGGACTGCCTCAATTCCCCTCAGCAACATTAAAAGCGTGAGAGCTACAAACACATTAAAGCCAAGTGAAATCCCAGAGCAACATAAGAGTCAAAATGTGTTAAATTAAAGAAAAAGCCTCCGTAGCCACAGGAGAGAGCCCATTTAGATCATGAGTTATACTATGGTTATACTGGTGAGATGGTGACTTTTTATGCTGGTGAGTTATAATGGATGTCTCTGTTATTGTTCTGCTGAATTAATATAATATTGTAAGCAAATATATAACTTCTACACCTCTATACTCAGAATCAAACCACAGAATTCATTATTGTGTTATAGTTCACGGTAGGCGTTTTAGTAAAAGAAAAATTTAAAATCTGTCAACTGGACAAAAAGTTGGAGTGAAGACGTTTTGCTGCTCATCCAAGCCGCTTCTTCAGTTCTGGTCTGATTACTGGTGGACGCTGCCTTATATCTATCTTAAAGGAGGAGCTAGCTACACTAGCACTAGCACACCTACTGTTGACAGGCAGTGTCCACCAGTATCTGACCAGAACTCAAGAAGCGGCTTGGATGAGCAGGGAAACTCCTTCACTACTACAACTTTTTGGAAGACTGAGGGGATTACACAGTTACCACCACCATGTATGGAGAGTGAATATCCAATGCGCAAAATGTAAAGCGATTTTTGGGAATCATCTTCATTATTATTATTATTATTAGTAGTAGTAGTAGTAGTAGTAGTATTAGTATTAGTATTAGTGTTAGTATTATTAAAAACAACAATTGTAAAATATGTTTTAATCTGTAACCTTCAAATTTTTCATGTGTTTAATTTCTGAAATCCTTTGGAATTTGAAACTGCCCTCACTGACACATCAACAGCCCTTTTAACAACAACAACAACAACAACAACAACAACAACAACAACGGCTGTTGATGTGTCAACAACAACAACAACAACAACAACAACAACAACAACAACAACAACAACAACAACAACAACAACAGCCCTTTTCATTCTAACTCCTGTCTTATTCTTCACCCCAAGAGAAAAAACCTCAACTCACGTTTTATGTCACATGGCCTTTCTAGCACAACCTTTTACATTTATCTGAATTTGGACTCACAAGTTCACGGCCTTATGAAACTAGACTATTACAACATCAATTAAGTCATTATAAGACTTTTTCTACTTACCAATGTACGCAGGCAGAACAAGACTCACCAGTGACCTTAAGAAGTGCAGAAACCTTGACTAAATGGGCTCCAAGAGAATTTTACTGCGGAAATTCATCAGTATTTCTTTTGCTACGAAGAAGGCGATTATCAAAATAGGATGGAAACGGAAATCTTCACTTATTATGTTAATGTGACAAACAGTATGACAAATAGAGCCTTCTGGGAGTGACGTGTTTGCCGATGGGACCGAGTTCTCCCTGTGTACAATTTAAACAAAAGTAGTCAACTGGAATTAGGAAAAATCAACGGTGCGTTCCTCACTTTACAGTTAAGTTGTGACAAACATTAAATACATCTATGTGGCCATACTTGTCAATGCCTGATCTTGTCTGATCTCAGAAGCTCAGCAAGGCCAAGCCTGGTTAGAAGTTGGATGGAAGATCGCTGGGAATACCAGTCTGTCTTGAAAGGCACTATACTCCAATGCATTATTACATCTCCAACAAACCAGCAGTTTAGTGAATTTTGTTAACCTTAAATGTGTAAAAACTTTAACCCATTCAACTATCAATTCATTTATCAACTACTGTGTCGTGTCGGTGCAGGTGATTTTTTTCCCCACACCTTTCCGTCTCCGGTGGTCGACCTTGAATCCCCTTTCTTCCCTCTTGCCTCTTCGTCTTGTGATTATCTCTCTGTATCAGCGTAATTACGGCTCATTCATCTTTTCTGCCACCACTCAAGGACGGCGCTTACACATATGCACGTCAGCCATTCCCCGTGTTTCACACTCTTCATTTGAGGAAATATTTCTCTAATTATGATTCATATCTGGGTCATTCATATCCATCAGCAGTGTAAGGTGTGATGTGTGCGTGTGCATATAAAAGAGAGGAGGCTGTAAAATAGCTCAGGAGTTTTCTATTGTCTCTACAGCCAGAGGATTAGCAAACCGTGAAATCGCATTATGTAGCATCATCCAGCCTTCATGGGTATTGATATATGGAGGAAACCTGACTTTTTGACCTGTTATAGGCTATAGACTATATGCTCAGTAATGCTGAATACTGATCAGAGATACTTCATATTAGCTGGCTGGTCTTGTATCAAAAACGTCTTACTGTGGGCTACTGGTTGAATTACAATTATAACTATCATTTTCACCCATTTTATACAGAGAAGAAATTTGAGCAGGAACATCCAGACTTGCCTCTCAGTGGACACTTCCTCCAGCTCAACCCAAGGCATCGGTCCAGGCGGGAAACACCCCTTCAGCACGTCCTGAAGAAGATACTATCTCCACACGTGGTCAGTAACGTGTGTGTAATGTGTGAAGTGGTTTGATGTCACTGTAAGACAAAGACCATATGGTGTTTAACCCATGAGAATGAGGTGAGTGGAATGGGTGGAGTGTAGAATATGCAGAGATAATGAATGCAGACTCTTTTCTATTTGATAACTTAAGTATACACCATAGGGTTTCCATCTCCCAAAAGTAATATCTCAGTGGGGGCTTGATTTGTTAAATAGAAAAAAAGAGACTGATCTTCTGTTATCATTATGTGTGACTAAAAATGAAAACGTTGAATAAAAGTCAACGTATTTAAATGCGGAAATTGTTCACAGAGCATAAAGACATCACATCCAATCAGAGGCGAGCATCTGGCCCCGGGCTGAATGTGATTGGCTGACAGCTCATTATTCACATGAGTGGGGCTCATACAGCGGAATTGACTGACTTGCTGAGGGGAAATGGGGCTGTGATTGGATCAAATTAAGGGTGAAATACAAACTTAGTGGTATGGGTTAAACAGGGACACTAAAAAGCAACGCATTCCTAGTTTATCACTGTTGTCTTGATTCTTTTCTTTAAAGTAATCAGTGTATCATCTGCCTTCCAGCGTGTAGTAATGCAATACGCAATTCCTGACTGGTTTATGACAACCTAAATGATAATTACTTCACATCACTTTACTTGCGTTATATCTGTGTGCATAATTGGAGAGGATACAGCTTTAGTTCTTCCTTTATAACAGGACTGTGCTGTGTTTTAAATCCAAGGCACTCGTCTGAAAGTGTCTTTGTAAATGCAAGGGAAAAAAAAACACATACAAAACCAGGTCTGAACATACAGACATGGTCACACAACCACGGTCACTGCTGTTTTGTTTCTTTACTTTGGTATTTCTTACGCTTTGTGCATCTGCCATCACTTATTCTTCTTGACAATAAACATAACGTATCCTTGTCTTTCACTTTTCATGTGTGTTTTTGTGTGTAATGCATTCATGAATCACGACACATTATACACATTTCAAGTTCACCTTGACTTCAAGAGTGAGTCAGCCTCTGTGGTGAGTTTTATTTTATTATCTTTTTGTGCAGATCCTTTTGTACTGTTGAGATCTAATACCCTCTTTTCTTATCTTTTAACTTTTTTGTCTCATTTTTATTATACATTTTCAGTTTGTAAGAGTTGTTCAAAATGCAACTTCTATACTCCACCTTCCCTGTATTGAACATCGCAGCATGCATGGCCTAATGATCCAATTACACTTTAACTATAGGATTTACACTCATATGTGACCAAACTCCACACTGAAAACCACGTGCATGTGTCAGATTACACTTCACCATATCATTCACTCTATAAGCAGAGACATTCAATTCACTTCATGTCTTCTTAATGAGATATTTATCCAGAGAGGCACTGTCAGACATAACCACATGTGTCTTTAATAATTATTCATCATGTTATTGTCTAACGGCCTAATATATCTCTATGTCTCTTCTATTTGTTTGTCATCACACATTATTGTTGCTTGAGGCTATAATCTTTATTCTCCCTTTTGTCTAGGGCATGTTTGATCTGCTTAAATCATTCTGTAATAAGATATGTGGCTGGCCTGGTGTGTGTCGCACAACTGGAAATGAAAAGATCCAAACTTTACAGTTCTGAGTTGACCATAGTATATGTTAAAATTCCTTTAACGTTATCTTGTCTGTGGTCCCTGTAGCTTGACCCACAGGCTGGATGTATACAGTACATTACATTATGTATCACATTGCATAAGCTAAATTCACATGCTCTTACACCATTAGAGTGAGGGTTTTCTTTGAAAGGAGTAGAATCAGACCCAGAAGTAATTGTCCAGTAAATCTGCAGGGCCAGTTTCCCAGATCATGAGCTATTAACATTCATAGAAAATGATTCTATAATAGTATTGTGAATTACATTAGTAACACAGTAACTCTGAGAGTACTTAACCATTTCTAGGGAGATACATGCTTTGCAACTGATACAGAATTAAATAGCTGGTGCACACAGTGGAAGCTGCTCCAGAAAACATTTCTCAATGAAATCTCTAATGCTGATCATGTCCCGTTTATTTAAGGTAAGCTACACAGTTAAGTTAAAAAAAAACAAAAAAAACAAACAAAACAGTGATAAACAATATTAACTCTTCAATAGTTAAATAAACACTCATCAGAGTTGTTACAGAAAGAGTCAAATTTCTCCAAGTGTTGGTGTTAATACACAGAGTTAGCCCACACAGAGTCAAATAAAGAGAATAAAACTAAACATACACCGAACAGAGTCACAACAGCAGCCATGATACTAGTGCAGTGTTAAAATGACTCTCAAGAGACTTTACCCAAAAAGTGATTCTGAACTCTGCAGCTCTGCCCCGCGCCAAATCAGTTCGAAGCAGTTCGAAGCGGTTCAAATCAGTTTAAATCAGTTCAAATCAGTTCAAATCAGTTCAAATCAATTCCCATGCAGTAGCTAATCTCTTGTCTCTCTTCGCTTTTCGGCTTTCAACACTGGTGGTAAGTAAATAAAACCACAATTAATTCAATCTGTAATTTAAAATGTAGGTAGAAGCTTATAGCTGTAATGTATTGTAGATTTATTTGAACTTTTTGTTATGTACCTTATCATTTAGCTTGGTTAAGAGGCACCATTAACTCAGAATTTGCATTTCTTTGTGCAGTTTTTCTGAAATATGTTACTCTACAATGTCACAATTTTGCAGAATTTTTCTACTTTGAAAATAATAACTTTAAAGCGATGGCAGCTACATCGACAATGATGCTGCAAATTTAGGCTAAGCTATTTCACATTCTTGTTATTTCAAACTCAAGTTCAAGTGTTTAATACTTTAATCATTTTTTCATGCTTTTATCATAATTTGTTTCAATTGATTTCAAACATGAACCGTAATGGTGTGTAAAGTTTACACTTTCTGGGGCTAAGCTAACACATGTGACTGGGCTATAGTTTTGTGCAGGTTCACATCACAGGGAGCTCTGTCCTTGCCATGGGTTTGCAGTAGAGATGATGATGAAGGAGTACAGCTCAATTAAGATCACTAATTAAACGAATCAACAGCAAATGTAATAAGTTATGAATAATTGTAATAAGTTTTTACCTGGACTAAACAGAGGTTTTATTTCCTCCTAAACTGTAGATGAATTATATAGTCCTTGGGCTTAATGGTTTTAGCTTAAAACATATTTCAGCGCCCTTTGTGATTTATTGAAAGCAAGAAATTGTTTGTTGTCTGTTTTAATAAATTGGTACAATTGTGCATGTTTTGTCATTGAAAAATCAAACAGAATATTTTTTTAAAGTGTCAAGTAGGATTAACTATAGTTAGAGTTAATTGTGTATAACACTGAACCAGAGTCCGGTCATCTGTAGATGACTCTCTAAAGTGTTGATGTAGACCTAATATTACACAGTGTCAGCACTGAGTCAAACACTGACTCCAGTGTTAAACTAACTCTGAAACATTAACTCTGTCTCAAGAGTAAACTTTACACTCTAGGAAACAGGACCATATGTTCACCGAAGCAGTGTTGAAAATAACTGTTTAAGTGTTAAAGCTACGCTTCATATTTTACCGTGGCAGGTGAACTTGAGCTGCTGCCACACAGCGCTCAGGGACCTATCTCCATGCTCTAGAGCTAGGCTTGGTCAGGATCACCTTAGCTTGGGGATTTTACCTTTTTTCTTTTTTTGGCATGTTTTTGGGTTGATGGAGGAAACCAAAGTGCCTGGAGGAAACCCACTCAGACACGGGAAGAACATACAAACTCCACACAGAAAGACCTGGGTAAAGCAGGATTCAAGAGAGAAGAGAGAAGAGAATTTATATTACAGACCATGTAGTACGGGCCCACAGAGATGATTTCTACTCAGGGCCCAACATTTTCTGATACATGTGTCACCCATCACTTTGTTGAAGTTTAACGCCACAATGAATCCACTGAAAAATGATATTTTCACCTCACTCTTTGCCTGTGTTCCTATTTTGGACTTTTGTATGTAAATGTAAACAAAAAGCTTTAACTTTACTGCTTAACTGATAGTTACAGATGTCCACACCAAAGGATATACTCCAATTAAGTTTCCGTTCAGACTGTCTCAGCACTGATTGCATCTTGAGGAAGAGACCAGACAGAAGGGACGATCATTACCTCAAATGAGAAACATCTGCCATCAACTCAACTCACTTCTTTTGGTCCAGTTTCTACATTTCTTCAGACCAAATTTCAGCGTCTGCCACTCTCTTCTCACGCTATTAGTCAGTATCCCTCTCACAGTTATTGGTATAAATTTCTTTCCTCAAACTTGTTTCTTGCACACACAAATAGTCTGCCATGCTGCGATTAGAGGATGAGGACGAAGACGAAGAGGCAAAAACGCGCTCGGAGCCCCAAACACTGGTGATAAAATGTGTGTGTTGGTGTGTGTGTGTCCGGGCCCAGTTTGCAGACACATTTAAATAATTCAGTTGAGTTGTTTTGCTTATTTTGTCTCTCCAGGCGCACAGATGTACAGGTGTGTCAGGCTGATTGATTTCTTTTGGCCGAAGGGGAGACTTTCCTCTTCTCAATTTTGCTGTGTTTTCCTTTGCTCAGTCCCTCCTGAAGATACAACAGAATGCCCTCTTCACCTCCCCCCTGACCTGGGACCAATACAAGCACTGCAGAGAATAATGAAACAGCAAATGCAAAGGGCCTATTGATCAAAGAATAATCAAGTCATAAAATGTAAATGAAACTTGTTTTAAAACCCTTGAGGCAAACCCATTGTGTTTGAAAGACTCATACCACCCACGAGTGACAGTCAGTTCCCTTTTGTTAATAATGTGTGCATCTGTAGGCATTATATGTATATGCAAGCTGTATTGTATGTATTTCTTGAAACTTTCAACTGTAACATTTGAGTTGAGTCAACGCACTTTTTGTGGTTGCCCCAAACCCACATAAAAGAAAGTGTAGATGCAGAGGATAAAAATACTTAAAAAAAACACTGAAAACAGTATGTTTTTTCACTGCAGTGAACCACCTCTTGGTCAAACTGGCAGGGCCCTAGGAAAATGTATTTCAATTTAAATATCACATTAACTGTGAGTAATGGCACCAGAACTGGCACTATGACAAGAAAAGGGAAAAAGCAGAAGACATCTGCCTGGGTCTGTGCACAAACTATAATTCATTTTCACTTATTCAGCTGCCTCACTATCTGATGCTTATACAACACATTCTCCTTCATAATGTGCATGTGTAAAAAAAAATATTTATTTAACTGGCACAGTGACAGATCTAAAATGAAACAATTGTCTTCTCTTAAATAAATGGGTTTTATATTGCACATATTATGAGACCTGCATTTTCTTTAACCTTTGTAAAGGCCACTTGGTTGTGAAGAGAGCTCCTAAATGCCAGGAACATAATGATTTAGCCATTACTGTTGATTTCTAATCTTTAGATCAGCACTGTGATTTGTTTAGGAGTAAATGCCAAATTTTGTTTGTGAACCAGGCCCACAAAACTGGCTTGTTTTTTTTATTTTATTTGAAAGCAATGTGACATTTTAAAATAAGTCTTACTGTGGTCTTGCACGGCTGGATGCTCTAATGGAAACACACAGTGCTTTGTTCTTGAAAACAGACCTAACATTGATAAAAGACATTATGTATAATACACAACTTACTTTAAAAAGCTCTTTTTCACCTGCAGTGACTCACCACTTGGAAAAAGTAAATGCACCTGGAACTTACAGCAGATTGTGAAACAGAGATCTGAGTACACGACACAGTGTTTCAAAACACAACAAAGAATACAGTCACGACCAACAGTGTTTTGACTGAAATGTTTCTCTTTGCCTTAGTGTGGTAGTAACAGTCGGTGTGAAATCTAGGTTACATACACCTCGTAGAGTCCTGCTGTGTGCAAATGTATGCAGGGTGAAGAGTGTACAAGTTTCACGGGAGATCCACATTGGATAAAAGTATTTTTTACATGTTCAAGATGTGGGTGGTGCTGAGCTGCCACCAGGCAAGCTTTTATGAAATCCGGCCAATTGGAACTGAGAGGCTACAGAGACGCCATTGCTCAAGTCAGCATTAACTTGAATTTATGCATTTCCAAGTAATGCTAGCTGAGTCCGTGAATAAAAATATGCAATGTGCAGGATGGGTAAAAATAAATATTGCATTTGGCAGAGGTGGAAATGACTGAGATATGTTCATATGAAGCTTGTTCCAGGATCAACAAGTATTTCTGTGTGTCTTGTAAGCCGAGATTTCTTGCCTAATAGTGGTGCGAGGCCTGATATTTTCAGAGTGCTTCTGCTTGAAGTGAGCAGTGCCAGCATGCACTCGCAGCATGCACGCTGGTGTTATTCCTACACAGCAGCATTTGTCTTCATTTTGAAGCAGCTCAGAGGAGCTTTGGGCACACACAGGGATTTCACAGGTTACTTATAGCTCTGCTTATAGAGTGCAGTTCATGTGTCTTGTGTGGCAGCCTATAGGATCTGCTCACTCTGCAGACCTGCTCTGTCTATACACTGTCTCCTTGGGAGGTGGGAAAAGCTCAACTTGTTGCTGAAGTTACAGGCAAAATTTCACTCCAACATGTGTCCACATGGATAACACAGGGCCAGATCAGATCAGATTTTAACATTGAAATGACATTTTTTCCACAGAACTGTGTATTATGAAATCCACAAACAGGAGTAATGCTGTGTTTATGCAGTGTGCAGTTTGAGAAGAGGAGCAGTGGACGTACTGGACCACACGGAACCGTTATCACTGTCATCATGTTCTATTAAAGAGCAGCTCTTATCAAGCCCCCCTCGGCCCCCTCTTCGCCCCCCCGGCCCCCCCCCC
>KN482542.1:41702-69820 GCA_000787095.1 Periophthalmodon schlosseri | reverse complement strand
CCTCCTGCCCTCCCCCCCCTCTCTTCCCTCTCTCATCACACACAGTCACTTACCATGATGTGGTGGTGGTTTAATCCTCTATCAGGACCAAACAGATGAGAGCACTCACACTACTTTGGCAGAATTCAATTTGGGAAACATGCCTGGCAAAAAGATTAGGTTAAAATTAAAGCTAAAACTACAAATTTAAATTATAATTCCATTCAAACGCTTGCATTTCGATGTCCACCAAGTCTATTGACCAAGCAGTTCAGGTGAATGACAGATCTTATGTCTGTTGGCTATAGTGCGTTTGCAGATATCCGATTCTTGTTATTAATTCAGTTATTTGATCTAGTGCTTCTCAGTGTAACTGTTTTGGTGTCTTTTACTCATGCATAATAATGTATTTCATCATTATATACACTTTCTATAATATCCTATTTTCCCAGCATCCCAAGCCGTAGTCCACGCGTTGTATCTCACAAACACAATTTCACAAATAGTGGAGTGTGAAATTGAAAAGCACTTTTGACAAGCGTTGGGACTGTTTTCCACCCATGTTATCCCAAGGCTTCACTGCTGACAAGTTTCTACCAGTTACATTATAGGTCCACAAAGACTCAACTATAAGCAATGTATAGCTGGTATAAATGTAAAAATCTATATGTCAGGTATAGGTGCAGAGGAAAGCAGAGGTATTGTTGTTTGTAAATGTGTATTCGGCTCAAAAGTTAAAAAAAAAAACAAAAAACATCAATCATTACACATCAAAAGAGACAGAAGCAGCCATGCCCACTTTGCTTTTTCCGAGACATCACTTGAATGTTACAATGAACAAAAATCTTCCTTTTGAGAAGTGTTGACATTTGAGGTGTACGCTATTATTCAGGCACAGAGCTTTCAAACAACAAAAACAATTTATTATGCTGTTAGAAATAGAGAAAATACTTAATATGATTTACAATGTGTTTTTGTTTTCACACCTTTTATTAATATTTAGTGCTGCTTTACCCATCCACAATTGTGCAGAAGAACAAAATGGATCTTGAACAAGGACCATTACATCTCTAAAAGACCCGGGAAATGTGTCTCTGATGACTTCTGGGTCTGTAATCTCCATGAAAACGAAATCTGAAGTTAATGAAGAGATAGTGGAGAATTATTATGGTTTAACACTTGAACACACAAATTTAGAACATTTCCCCAATCACAGTCTGAATGCGTGAGGATGGAAATATTATCAGTGCTTTTCTATAGTTCCTGGTTTGCACATTGAGTATTTGAGCTTCCAAGAAACTTCTTTGCCAGTATGTATGAGACAGTATGAATAACAATGGTTGTCTGATAATCGTCCACAATTACAGGCTCACATAGATAGAAACAAGTGGGTGTGAGCTGAAGGAGCTATTCACATGGTAATAGCTGCAACACACACTCACAGCAGAAGGTTTTTGTCACTCAAACCTTTTATTATGGACCAAAACCACTCATTAGAGACGGATTGAAAAGTCGTGCATTCAAAGTGGAAATGTGCAAAATGACGTAAAGTGGGTGACATGCCCCAGTAGTATGTAATTATCATGATCATTTGACAAGTTTAAGCCCCCTTAAGCACATTTAACACCACATCAGGTTCGCAAAAAAGACTGCTTAAAAATCACTGGGAACTCACACAATAGTTTATTTATAATGCCAGACTGTGAAACATATGGCTTTACGATAAACTGATTCTTCTCCTTCTCAGTCAACAGGTGACAATTGTCGCTTAGCACGGCAGTTGTTGCGTGTTTTCTTTCAAACTGGAAAAAAGAAAGTACAAGTTAAGAACAAAAACTCTTCCAGAAGTAGCTGTTTAATATACGATCTAATTAGAATGCCACAGTGAAACATTTATCCAAAAACAAACATGAATATAAATAATAAAATGTCAGATTTACATTCTGTAGAGAGGGCTGGATATATTGCTCATGATGTTATCTGGCACCTTCTATGATACAGGCTGTTTGGAATGGCAAACCATGTCTTACAGAGGATGAAAGAAAAATGTCACTACAAATTATACAGTTAAATGAGTCCTGTGAGTGGTACAGTGGTAAGTGAAGCTGGTATTTGAAGCACATAAGAGAGCGGAGCATTATGATTCAAAACTGCTACCAAGGCACTGCCACTCTGTATGAGGACAGTGTAACATCATCAATTAAAAAAAGGTGTGTTGCACAGAACCCCTTGAGAGAAAGGTTTTTGCAAAGAATGCTTTTAAATTTCCTCCACAAAGTTTTCCACAAAGTTAACATAATTTGAAAGTCTTTTGCCGTGTGCTGAAGAATTGTAGAGTGTAGCAGCACAGAACGGGAGGAGCTGGTGGGAATTACATGACCTGGAAACATTTGCTGGAGCTATCTCTGGACATCATCTAACATTAGAAAGAGTCAGAGCAGAGGATATGTTATCAGACCATTGCACCTCGGTTTGAACCTGAGGCAGAAGACCCAAATAAACTCAAATCTTCTCTGAGGACACTGGTCCCAGCCCACTCACAAATCCATTCTCCCCATTCCAATGCTTAACTATAGTAATGGGCCAGGTTAGCGCTCCTCAAAGCCTCTTTTTAAAAGTCTATTTCCAGATAATACCTTAATTATTCAGTGATTTGAATGCATTTTCACACTCCAGCAGCACAGAGCATTTCAGCTCAGATCAAGAATGTAAATTCACCATGGAGGAGCTCTGGGAAAGCAAACTCAATATTTCAGTTTTCCACAGAGACACCATTGTCTGTGCATATTATTTATATGCAGAGTAAACTATATGCATTCACAATCTGCATAAATATAATTGTTATTCAGCGTATAACAAATCCACAGAGAACTACTTCAGTTTTGAGATAATATAATAAAGTGATGATTTCTGTTGTTTCCGCGTGGGTCTGGGTGATGTCACAAATAACATCAACATTTTAATTTCACTCTATTAAATAAAAGCCAGCAGTGCTATTGTGGATTTAGAGCCGGATAAAGTGTTGGGCTTGTTCTCTGTGGGAAACTTTGATTGAATAGACGTTTATGAGTTACAAACTCTGAGCATATAATTTACAACCATTCAGGAGCAGCAAAGAACAAGAAAGAGAGGGGCATCGGAGGAGGGAGAAAGAGCTGAGCTAAATTGAAATGTTCTGAGGAAATTGGTTGTTTCCTGGAGACAAGTTGAGAAAACACAGCAAAATGACAGAGTCTTTGTATGACTGTGTGTGTGTAGTAATTATATCAGCAGTCAGGCTTGATGGATGCTCCGGGTCCTATCGGCACCCCAAAGCTCAAACTGCTCCACACAGCACTATTCATCTGACACGCTGCTATACCCCCTGAGTGTGGAGCGGTAGATTCTATTAATGCGCCTCGTACTTTTCCCACAGAAAAAAAAACAAAACAACAAAAAACTCTCAACTTGGAGGAGCAGCAGTTCTACTCTAAGCTCCCATAGGTTTACTCTAATTCTTGTTATAAGGGGAACGTCCAGCCGCTCTGCAGAGGAAACTGAAGCCTGGTACTTTGCTCTGACATATAGGACTGTATTTTAATGCCTCCTGTTTGAGTTCTTCTCTGTGCGTCTTTGCTAAAGTGATTTCATGTGCTCTCGTGTGCAAGACAAATTCCACTGGGGTAATAAAGGTTTCAATTATATATTCAGATCCTGTTGTTTGGGTAAAGACACATATGTTTATGCTTATGTCTGCGTCCAATGGTGTTTGCAAAAATGCACTAAATTAGAATCCACTTTGAAACTAAACTTGGACAAACTGTTGCCGTGCTAAACTTTCACTTGATCTGCTGCTTGCTGTTGCAGGCGTATTCTCTTGTAAATATGTAAAGTCTTTCCATGGTTTTCCGGGCTGAAGATGTGGAGGCAAAGTGCTTGTCCTTGGAGCGTCAGATTTGTGCATGACGCATGAGCTTGTATTGTGGTTTCACACTGACAAACATTAACATGCAAATCTTCTTTTCTTCTTTTCTTGTTTCGTGAATCAAACTAAATCTCCGACTGCCTCCTCCAATCAACTGTTTTCATGCTGTTTTCCTTCAGCTCTTTTAGTAACACACTGCAGCTTTTTTTTTTTTTTTTTTGCCTTTTTTTTCATATTTAAATAAAACACAGTCTGCAATGTTTGTGTTTATATGCACAACACAAGATCAAACCTTATTTTAGCTTATAGACATAGTGGAAACTACTTCATTATTATCGTGTAAATTTCTTTATTTTGTATTTATTTATTTAAAACCACAGTATGTAACTTTTAAACCAAAAAATACATTCAAATCAAAGCTTTTTTTTCAATTTGGTTGTTTTTATCGTGCTGCAAAACAGAAAAACATGCGTCCTTACTCTCAGTGGGCTTGCATCTCCACAAACCTGACTCTTATTTGGCCAGGAGGACGGCCTCCTCCTGCTTGTTTCCGTGTAAATGCTTTTCTGTGTAATCTTCCACTGTATATAAAACATATCTAACTCCATGGAGAAAATATGGTTTTAACTTTCTATATCCATGAAATTATGTAGGTGATGTGTCATCTCCAAAAAGTTACATACTGTGGTTTTAATATTTATTTATATAGTGCTAAACTTTAAGGTAAAGAGTATATTCTCTCCTTGCAGTGTATTTGACCATTTATCGATATAGATGCAGCACTTTTGAATCGCCTTGTAACACTTGGAGGTATAGCATCTGTGAAATAGTTGCTGTATAGCAGTATTGTTATGGGAGTACAGCTTTAGGGAACATTTTCTTCTGCCATTTTTTTTTTCTACCCTAGGAATCTAAATAGAATAAAAGATAAACAAATATATGAAAAAACATGAAGTGAAGAGCTCAGTGTACATTGGGTGTCCATAGTGGGTTTTTTTTTTCAATTTCAATAGAGCCTGAACGTCTCCTGACACGTGCTTCATTTTGGTTCCTTAAAATTCAATATACCTTTTTACTATGTATAACACATGCTCTTAAACATTGTGAGGAAAAACATAAATCCAAATGAATATTTAGTAGAGAGTGTCTCACCTGGAGGGCGATCAGCTCAAGTTTCATTCAGACTGAAATGAACCAGTGGAAGGTGGAAAAAAGTGGATTAAAAACAAAAGCAAATCTGACAAACAGGTTTAGGACAATCTGTGTTCAAGGCTGCTTTCCAAAATAATAAATAAGGGATTATAATATTATTCTTTTCTTCATTCATGTGGACATCAAACAGGCTCCAAATAGTTGTTTAGTCCTAATGGCTTGGCATATGACCAACAATTATAATTACAACTTTAAAAACTCTCTCAACTTGAAACAACAACAATATAGAAAATAGAAATCACAAATGATATGAACCTATTGTTGGGCAGTGCAGGGAGTTCATTTCCTGTAGCGACACTATGAATAATAGATCAGTACACACACAATTCAGCATTTGATTCTTATATTATTGTATTCATGAGAGGATTTTGATTGTTGTCAAATTCATTTTATTTTGAATAAGTTTCATTTAGTCATCTCATAGATTACTTTAAATGTTATGAGTCTGTAGCCTGTTGTGCCATAATGTGAAGTGAACTCTGTCATGGCAGATCAGGAAACAATTTTGTTTTAATTCACCTCAGGAAAATAAACCAGGTCAGACATTCTCCTATTCATGCTGAGGAAGAACATTAAAACCACAACTATATGACAGTATTTATTTTATTTCAAGTTTATGCAAAAAGCGTAAGTACAGGTGTATTTTATTTTTCTCTATGCACATGCACATTATTAGCATGTGCTGTGGGTTCTTATGTATGTGCTGAGATGACCCTTGACTTCCTTATCCAGTCACACATTGTACATGCAGCCTTACTGAAAAAAGTGAAGCTGCTACTACAGTAAGCCTGGATTATACTTGTTATCAGAAAATTAACGGCCAGTTTTCACTCTCTGTGTCGTCCATTAAACTGTAGTGAGTGTGTGTTATCTAAAATGAGATTCTCAGACCGGTGCGAGAATAACTGCTCTGTCCTCCCACTCCTCCTTTAGCCACTCCGCGTTCCCTGAATCTGTCATTTAAGTCTTTTTCCACCACTATTTTAGTACTTAACATTTTCTCATTTTTATACCATGTCAAGTAACACTCCGGTGTACCAGTGTAGCGGGCCTGCAGTTATGGCCTGCAGAATGTACAGCACTAGACAAAGAAAGAGAACTTTTTCTGGCACACTTCTTGAGAAAAAACAATTATTTGAAGTACTGACGTTGTGGTTGGATGAACTGGAACAAGTTGCCCTCCTGACGCTGGGTGTTCCCTTCCTTACTTCACTTTTGACACCGTGACCATGGGACACGAGCTGCTGTTAAATCATCACAATTTTGTTTGTTTTTCGAACACCAAATTTGAGGATTTCATATTTGCAGCAGCCTTCACTATTTTCTTATCAAAATTCCAAAATCACAATAGTTTTTTTTTTCTTTTTTCTTTTGGTCTTCTTACTTTTACTCATTTTGAATGTCTTGTGTGTTGTGTGAGCTGCTTCAATGGGGCCAATCACTGGAATGTCTTAAAGCTGAGCTGGAGGTAAGGTCAGAATTCTACTTTGAAATGGGCTGTTTAACAATCAAATGAGATATTTCAATCTGTTTTACGGTTTGTATCTATGTAATTACTGTCTGAACCTATATCTACATAAAAACTGGCACAAAGTCTTGCGTATTCTCTGTAAAAACAAGCAAAAGCAAAGTCATTTTTTCACAATAGCTTCAGAAAGTGGTGCCATTATTCATCCCTAAAGTTGAAAGGACTTCAAGCCATTGTCACGGTTTTACTTAGGACCCAAAAGCAGCACTAGTAAGTCGTCCAGCTGCTAATTGTCCAGGCTAGTAATCAGGTAAATGTGGTAAGTATCAGGCTGGGGGGTCCAGAGGTGCAGGTAGGTATTGGACTGACTAGCAGGTAGGTAGACAGAAAGGTAGAGGACAGGCAGGCAGCTTCCAAAAATAACGGCAGAGGCACCTGGAAACAGAACAAAGCAATTGTAGCGCAAAAACACTGAAAAAAGTTAACTTGTCTTGTGGAGCCAAACACATCTCCTAACTAGAGTAGTATCGACGGCAAACTGGCGAGGAGTGGAGGAAAAACCAGACTTCTTATACTGCGGGTAAGAAGGGAACCTGGATCCAGGCGTGCCAGCTGTCTGTCAGATAAGACGACGCCCAGGTGGGAGGAGAGACAGACAACGGGGAGGGGGAGACAACGGGGGAAACAGCAGAAGGGAGGATCCTGACAGCCACATGATTAGTATTAATAATATAGCGAGTTTGTGGAGTCTGTCTCTAACAAATAATGATTGTAGGTTGTGGATTGTGAGAGTGGACATTTATTTCATCTCTGTGTCCTCTCTGGTGGCATTTTTTCCCAACATGGATGACTCCTGCATTCACTTGACCTCCAGTGCTCACACTTCTGTTGGGTGTTCACTAGTAACCGTTTTTTCTCAAATATGAATTTTCGTATTTACTGTGTTATCGTTTTTCCCCGGAGTGCACCTTCTTTTCTTTGGCGAGAACAGATTTAATTTAGTTGTGGGGTAAACTGCCCAGCCTACTCCCCATTCATAAAAACACTCCTCCATCTTCCCACTCCCTGTGTTCAGTTTGGCTCATTTTTCTCTCTGTCACATACTTCCCCAGCTCCATTTATCTCGGGCAAAAGTACACACACGCGCACACACGCGCACGCCCAAACACAAGCGAGGGAGAAGCGTGGCGTGTGCCGTGATTTCCCATGATACCCCGGGACACACGGTGGAGTTATTCATCACAGGAATGATGTCACACCTGACAGTGACACCAGCTGCAGGTTTATGGAGGGAATCTTTTGTTTCTATGGAGACCGGGCATCATCACTGGCCCCAAGATCACAGAGGGCAAAAACTATAATGCAGAGGTGGGCAAGAAAACATGATGGACAAAATATACAAATCACGTGACACCATGGGTCCATCAGGTCTATAGTGATATCATGATTTGATGAGTTATTATGTTATTATGAATGGAAAACAACTGTACACTCGTTTTTATGTAGTCAAACTATTTTAAACTGCACTGCACACAACGCTGGAGCAAGTGGAAATCTGATAAAATACCCTCATAGTGAATGAGGCTGGAATTCCATTAAGAAAAGTTATTACATAATCATTTACATTGTGGCATTATCTTTATCAGATAACAGTTCAGTAACTTGCTTGCTGTAATTTCACTATTTATGAAAAAAGTCTTCTGAAAGGCTCAAAATCTCTTGATGGCAATTATTTGATAAAGTTATATTTTCATTTCAGCTCAAGTTAAATTTACAGAAATCACTGAATAAGTAATGTAAACTGCCTGGAGCCTTTGATTGATCATTTGGGATGATTTTGTTGGTAAATATTTTATTTGAACAAAAACATTTCCCCTCAGTAAAGTCAAATCTATGTAATTACCACAAATCGGCGTCTATAAAAAACACTCTTTTATGTTTAATTTCCTTTGAGTTAGTAACATCATATTAGCTATGTAACAAAATGAATGGCACACAAGGTTAACCATTTTAATATCATCTGAAAACACAAGAGATTATCCACAGCAGCGCAGACAGTAAACACCAGGTCATCTGCATTCACATTTGGTCCCAGAATTACTTCATCAAGTCACAACCTTTTATGAATAAGCACTTTACCCATAAAATAAAACAATCGCTGACCTTTTGAGAACATTTTTGATTAACATGTTTTGAAAGATGTGTGTTGTGCAGTTTAGAAGCCAAATCCTCCCCCTGGAAGAACTATTCGTATTCATTATTATCACATAATAATATTAATTTGCCTTTTTTTCACATCATTTACAATTACATTTACAACTCGACCACCGTCATCAAGGCTCATTATAACAATGATTATAATTATCCTCATTCAATCGTTATAACTGGCTCCACTGCTGCTTTCACACACGCGTGCACAACACACACACATACGCACACACTCTCTCTTTCACGCACACACACACACACACACACACATGGCACAGGACACACAGTGAAGAGAGAAGCAGGCAGGCCCATTACTTCATATATGGCTCAATTATCAACATCAAAGCCAGAAAAACAGGAAGAATACCAGAATAAAAAGTCTTTGCGCAATTGGACCAAGATTTGACACAAGGTCTGACTCACAGCACTCACTTAAGAATTATTTTGATTTACGTCCATTTGTAGTTTATTTTGCAAAGTCTCTCTCTTTGCAGAAGTTACAGAGGAGCTTTTGTTGTCTGGACCATTATAATATTCCAGTCTGTGTAATTTACATTTTCATCGCTAAAGGGGAAAGCAGACGCCTACTCTTTTCCAATCCATCTTCGTTGCAAGATTCTATTTCATGTCCAGTTCTCATCTTTTACGCTGTGTTCTGTCCTCAGTTTATAATTGTATATGGCTGCTCTAATGTACATTTGCTGTGTCCACAAATCCAGAGAAGAAGACAGTATGCCAAGCTCTAGGACAATCCCCGCTGAATTATGAATCCATCACTTTTTTCACTCCGCTGCCCGGAAATTTGCCGCTTTGCCGACTTGCAGGTTTTCCATCGCACTGTGGACTTTCATCATGCTGGAAAGAGGGCCAGAGATAGTTTGAAAAAAAACTAGTTTCTTCAACCGATCAAGTTCTCCACTCAAGACCCTAATATATAGCCACATCAGTTATGAACGTTTTAAAAGCTCCATCTCCGCGTTTAATGACACTCACTCACATTTTTCCAACCGCCATAAAACCCATTCTTATGCCGTCGCCTGGGAACAAACGGCAGGCCACAAATGTCATAGTTAATGTGCTTTTTCTCCCTTCAGTGTGCTTTTATATTAATAGATGGTTTGATAAATCAGGGGTATTTTTTATACAAGAACTTTAATATCCCATATTTCTGCCTAGTAAAAAATAAGATTTACTTTACCTGCGAGATGTATGTAGTACTGAAACTATGTCTGCGGTTGTGTTGTGTTGTCAACTTTAATCTGTGTTTGTTGTTGTTTGCCTTTAAATGTTTGCTGCGGATGAAAAGTACCTCCCAGCTAAATCTGTACCGGACATGTAAACTGTTCTCTCCAAATCAACAAACTTAAGCCCGCCACACACTACAGGACGTGTTTTGCTTTTCCCCAGGGAAGCGTGACCTGATTTTGTGTTTTCGTATGCGATTTTGAAGCCACTGTGCTACTCGTGTGTGTGGTGTCAGTGTGACTCTGAGCTGCTCTGTCATATCTACAAAACATCACCACCAAAACAGAGCGTCAGGGGCAGACGGAGCGACGGACACAGAGGCGCAAGATACAAACTCGGGAAACTGGTGAAAATAAAAAGCGACTTTATTACTGACCACTCGTAAAGTTAAACTGTGTGTGTCCTCCGCAAATAATGACACCCAGTCCAGCGTGGATCTGGATGAAGCTGCTGTAGCTGTAGTAGTGCAGTGAATCGACTTCCTTTGTAATTTACTGCCAACCTTCTGTGCATTAAAAGCATTTATCTGAACTATTACACCACATTTCACAAATAATAATAACACAGTATTGACTTGCATCTAAACTAGAAGTGCAATGCTCTGATCTTTTGAACACTTTAGAGTCTCAAAGCGAATAGTTTTACTCTAGACAGAAAACAGCTGACGCGAGGTTCACTGGCTTTGTTAGCTCATTGTTTTAGCTTATGGTGTGAGGTCTCTTTGCTGCAGTCATTGTGCTCGGAGATTTTAAATCTTATCCGATTCTCCTCATGTCTGTCGTCTGCACTTTTTGTTGCACGTTTAAAAATGGCTAGACTGAAAAAGCCTGAAGAATCCTGTAGTGTGTGGCTTAAGTAGTAAGGATCAAAAAAACATTTTCATGTTTTCCACATTTTATCTGAATTGTAAGGAAGTATGAAATCTCGAATGAAAAAGATAAAATTAAATTGAATTTATCCAATCTATTACATATTTGTTCCTCAAGTTCAAGGTCTGATTCATGACCTAAATACACTTGTCCAATTACAATTCAAAGAGTGCACCAATAATCGTGGCTCACAGCTGCGTTCCAGCTCTTCAGCTGTTCTGGAGACAAACAGAAAAATGTGATTCAAACAAAACAAAGTGCTCTGGGCTACAACAAATGCTCTGAATATTTCTACTTTTGTCATTTTGGCCAGCGCTACACAGCATAATTGCCTAAGTCATTTTCCAAAGTTTTTGGGAAAAAAGAAAATAATAACTGGCTCTGTTAATAAGATAACTGTGGAGATTTGTGATTTCTGGCTGTAAAAGTATTTGTGACAGACCAAGGACAGAGCCAATGACACCTACAGATGCAGCAGGGTCTGGAGAGTAGAATGAGACACAAAACTCAATTTGGCCAAAAAATGACTTAGGCATTTGTGATATGAGGCCAGTAATATGCTTCATACCTATTACATCACTAAGAGGTGAATTCAAGCCCATAAAATACTGTACGTAATGTGCTGTTTGTTTGAGACATACTCTTTGTGATGTTGTCCCTGATATTCCTGTATATTGTCCAGGCTCAATACCGTGTCATATAATTCATACACAATCAACTCAAGGCCACTTTCACTAAATGGACGTTACATTTCGTGTCTTTTTGAATAGGGAACTTGCATAAGATTTAGTTCCACATATTACACACTGTTAAAGCAATAACTGCTGAAACGCTGCCAAAGATAGAATGTCAACATCTTCAATTATAATATGATAAAATGTGTCGTCAGTAACTATCTAAATAATTGCATTTTGTTGGGAAGTACGTGCTATTTGTGATTAGGGTCATAAATAATAATTGGTCATGATGTAATCTGCTAATTTATCTTCTGTACACCATTGTAAATATAACTAATTTCATATTTTGACCTTTGTTCTCTTTGTTAACTTTTCTATTATACAAACTGGCTGCTGAATTATGCAAGCCAATCGAAAAGACTTCAAACTCCCCGAAAAGCTTAATATGTAAACTTGCCGCAGTTTGGTTCAGTTCACGTCCATTCATTCAAAACAATTTCAAAACTATAACAAATTCTATAACAAATTCAATTGAACAGATATCTGAAAAAATAGAGTGAAACCACATCCTTTGCTTCCCCTCTGCCTTCTTCTTTATGGCTGTGTCTGTTTCACGTCACGTCATTAGATTGCAGTCATGTTTTTCCTTGTCTTTGTTATCCGTTAAAGCCATTAGAGTTTTGAGGTTTTCGAAGCCACTGGTAGAACTGTCGCCGATGCAGACGATGCCAGCGGACATTTCCCTCAACGATCTCCAGCGCCCGGGGCAACGCAGGTCCTGCCCCGACACCGCTGTTCTGAATGAACTCTTTTAACTAGGAAAACAAAAGAGGTTTCATTTAATGGGATCCTTTGGACATTAAGCTTAACACAGAGTTCAATTAAAGGTCCACTATGTAACTTGTCTGGTAGTCTGCTTTTATCCGTAGATATGTTACTGCTTTGCCTGGAATGTTCCAAAGTATAATAAAAGAAAAATTTAAATCTGTCAGCTGGACAAAAAGTTACGTGAACGTTTCGCTGCTCATCCAAGCCGCTTCTTTAGTTCTGTGAGCTAGCTACACTGAAACTAACAATTTTCAGTGTAGCTAGTTCCTCCTTTCAAATAGGAAGTGTCCACCAGTATCAGACCAGAACTGAAGAAGCGGCTTGGACGAGCAGCGAAACGTCTTCACTCCTACAGCTTTTTGTCCAGTTGACAGATTAGAATTTTTCTTTTACTATGGATCAGACCTGGACGACTGAGGGATTACACAGACTTCCAAAGTATAACTTATCTATCTGACAGATCTGACCTGAAACCCGACCTGCTAGTGTCACCTGCTCGTCTTCATGAAGATAGTTAAGTTTAATATCATACTGTCGAACATTCCAGACAAAGCAATAACATTTCCACGGAGACAAGCACATGCCCAGAAAAGTTACATTTAGCACCTTTAAGTAAAAATATATTTTAAAAAGTGACTTGAAGTAATGATAGCACATTTTCTGACTAATATGAAAATTACTTCTTGTTTCTACCTATTAGGCTACTATTGCGTAACACACAAAATTGACCTCTACTGGCCACTGCGATAATTACAACCCATTTAACCCAAGTCATCCATCTTATTTAATTTTCCATTGTCCATTTTACACCTCTGTTGTTGCACCTTAAGAGAAATGGAGCTATAGAAGTTACATAACAGTACCTTTCTTTTGCAAATAATTCATTGTGAATGCTGCCATGTACCTACAGCGGATCACAAGATTCAACATCAATCCTAAAGTTTCCGAGTTTATGTCTGTAAGTTATTAAAGCCAACTTTGTCTTAAATGGCGTCTTTACAGCTGCAGCCGTGTGAGGTGAGGCATTAAAAGAAACTTTGTCGGGCTGGATAAACTTTGTTGGGGAGAATTATGAGGAAACTTCAGCTCCAAGTTTGTCAGCTTCAGTGGAGCGAAAGAGAAAATCCATCTCTTCAACTCACTTTCATACTCTTCATATTGTTATAACTTCACTTTTCTGCAGCCTCGTCACACTTCCTGTCTCATTCTTTCTGTATAACCATCATATTCATAAAGTAGTTTTGTTTCCATGAAAAATAAACTCAAAATAAGGTAATTTTGTAATACAGGTCAACAATAAAATTAACCGTAAGCCTGGAGGAATAATGTGTTGGCATTATTATGAATTTTGTTGTTGTTATTTCCAACTTTGTCTGAGCCAATAACTGTGATTGTGCAGAATTTAAATGAAATAAAATGTAATAGAACAGTACAGAGAACTGACAAAAAGCAAAATCACTTGGCAAAGATTGAATAAATTTAGCAAATAAGAAAAGTGAAAAACATGATTTGTATTAACCAGATGTTTACCTCGTTTAATTCTTTTTCTGTGTTGAGAAACTCTGTGACTCCACCAATCAGCTTCGAGTTCATGAACAACGCCTCCCCATATCTAAACAAACAGGGTCATAACATTACAATCTGAAAGTGACTGATGTGTGGTTACAGTAAAGACATGTCTGACCGTGCGTTGAGGATGTCCCACTTTTCCCTGAAGTACTTCCAGGCCAGGTCGCGTCCCTGAGGGTTTCTGCCCACGTGGATGATCACATCAATCACATCCTGCTCTGGGACCAGGTCAGAGCTGAGGGACAGGTTCAGTAACCTAGGCAACGGGCAAACTGCGATCACATTTGTGCCGCAATAATGGCAACGTTTACATGCGCACCAAAAATCTGATGATTATCTGGAGTTATTGGATTATTGAAATGTCATGTAAACAGTTCTCAAAGATTGTTCACACCTGTGCAGAAGGAAATTATACAAAAAGGGCAAACGAATGTGGCAAATACAAAAATGAAAGCGAAAGCCCATTACGCTTTGTCTTCATTGATAAACTGACAAACGTCACCAGGTGTTTATGTAAATTCACATACAAAATCCCATCTATCTTTGGGGTAATCTGATTATTCTAGTTATCAGATTTTATTGGCCAATGAGATCAGAAAAACTCAAAAAGTGTTAGTGTTTTTTCCCCTTTCTTTTACTTATTTTATTTATTTATTTTCCCCCTATTTACATTCTCTATATCTACTTTTCGCGCTTACACATTACAAGTTCTAGCATTCTCCTCTGCTGTTCACACCTTTCCCCCTCCAAAATCACACATACACAAATATCACACATAAACACACACGTCACACACATCAGTAACTTGTCACATACAACTGTAAATAGCTGTTACATTTACAAACTGTGTTATGGCTTGTTATGTCTTATCACCACTTGTCACCACTGTATATGACTGGTCACTATGTTTGTCTGCCTTGCAATAACAACAACAATAATAATAATAATGATAATAATAATAATAATAATGATGATAATAATAAAAAAGAATTCGTGGGGTAGGTCTGATAATGCGTAAAATATAAAACTGTTGAAAGAATTTTAAGATGTCAGCAAAATAGAAAAACACTTGTAAATTATAAGGAACAGGAACATTCTTCCATTTGTGCGCCTGCTGCTGTGTGCAAGACTGTGCTGTTTGTTGCCCCTGTCTTTTCATTAGACCCCCAAATCAATTTTCTCTCTTTTCCCACAATCCCTCTGCGCTGAAACCATTTCCTGTGTGACCAATCAGTGTTTTGCGGCGTGCTCTTTGATTTGTGTGTGCGTACGTGCGGGTATGCGATAACAGCTATCTGAACATACAGCGGCCCTCACATAGCAGGACAGTTTACTGGGGTTGCAAAATCGATAACATCTTGCTCTTTTTAGCCGAGGTGCACAGATCAGTCTCACTGTTTGAGCGCAGCAGACATCTATCCCCCACTTTTTGCTCAATAAGAGATAGCGAGCACTTAGCTGGTGATAAAATAGACCCCGATCAAAGCGCATCCTCACCTCACCTGCACCTCAAAGGGCAACAGTGGTCAGGTTATTAAATGTTCATAAGGATATATCGGTTGCTATGGAGTGTGAAAATGACAGGCCATTTTATTAGGCATATACCTTGTGCATAAATCTTTTGCCCGGTAACACTTTATAATAACACTTTTATTAGCCTTAATAAAGCGTGAACAATGACTTAATCCCATAGCCTGTACATATGAATGGACATAGCTAACCTGCTAGCCGTCGCGTTCCAAACAGGAAGTGATCATGGGCGTGTTTCCGGCTCCAATTCACTTGCTGCTGCTGTCAGGCTCGTCATTTTGGTCTTAAACTTATTTGTTTGTATTAACCCGCTCTACATGATCCTGGTATTTTTATTTCGCTGTTGTGTCCGTAACTCAAGATATAAACATTAATAACAAACAAATCAGGCGCCTTCTTTCCCCGAGATCCCCCCCACTAGCGTTAGCAACAGGTTTTATTGACAGTGTTGCTAAGGGGCGTTACCTTCAACAGCTTCGCTCCAGATTGGCTCTTGAGTTGCTATGATACTTGCGGCCGGAACTACAAATTCGCCCCTATATCTGCGAGCCTCGATGAGCTTCATTTGACTGGAGCCGAGTCTATGCTTAATCCATAATGAACAAAAAGTTGATCAAGAATGATTCAGGCTTAATAGCTGAATTACTTCATTCATATCCTAACTCCTAATCCCTTAATTAAGTCATTACTAAGCCTGAATCATTCGTTTATTAAGAATAAAGTCTTTGTTCAGGCTTTATAAAGGCTAATTAAAGTAGCTATTACAAAGTGGTAGCCTATTGTCCTTCACTCACAGATGCTTGATTTTAGCTGATGTTCGGCACACCTAAAATGACCAGTCAATGTGGATTCTTGTCCCAATTATGTAACAGTTTAAGTGCTCATTCCAGAGTACACACTTGGGGCTGCGGTGATGCCAATGTACAGCCTGGGGCAACATTTTGACTGCAGCCATACTTTAATTTGCAATATGTTTCAGAGTTAGTGCGGCACATTTATTATATACACCTGTCACTCATCGACCTACCATTCAAAAATGATATAGTGTTCACCATAGCTATGAGGTTTAAATGAGGACAAGACTTGGACTAAGCCTGCCATTATCTGTAGGTATAATGTGGGTATAGTGGGGGTAATTACAGCATTTTCTAACTATCAAGAATATTCAGTTCTGTGGTTATAGTTTTGTAGCAGAAATGTAGATGTAGAAACAGGCCAGTTTGCCCATATATGATACATGAAAGAGTAGAACACTTGCTTATAACACAGTGATTTTGTATTGTATTAATCCCATTAGGAGTGTCTGTCACAGCTGGAAGAGACTTATCAAAGGTAGACAACAACGTCACCTCACCCTCACTTCATTTACAAATATTTAACAATAACTGCGTTTCCATCACTTTCATTTCAATGCGCGTCTTGAAGTACTGCATAAGTAACGGGCCGCGTAAACACCAAATATCACATTTAGACCCTAATTTGCATAAAGGTTTATATGCTCGCTTGTCTGTCTTAAATCTCATTAGCCATAAGAATGTTGTTTTGTCATCTGAAACATACAGCGCAACACACATTGCAGCCACAACGTCTTAAATTATGCCCATATTTTGTACCTGTTGAGGAGGAAAGTGTTGTCTGAGCAGGTCAGAGCCTCCAGGAGAATCTTCTTCTCGGACACAGCTCCAGACGAGTGAAACTTCATCCAGATAAACTCCCACACGTCCTCGTCCATCAGGCTGACCCCTGTACAGTACACTATGTCTCTGATGTTCGGAGGGATCCTGCAAGACAACAAAGAGGGCATCAAAACCTCCATATCCCCGCCATGGGAACTATAACTATTATAATTGGCTCTTACAAAGAACAGCATGAACAGTGATTGAGAGTTCGTAAAACAGTCAAGGTAATAAATGTTAAAAGGACACGCTTGGGATTAAAAATCACTCTCTCAATAGTCAGGCCTGTTCGTCTTATAAAGAACACATTTGTAGCCTGAGGTATCTGATTAGGATGATTTCCATTGTTTGATTAAATTGAGAGGTGAGAACCAAAAGGACACGGGTGATATTTTGTGGCAGAATTTTATGTGTGAAATGGGAGCTTTTGATTAGCTCTTCTAACAACTCACGACCTATAGGACCACTTTATTTGTAATAGTTTCACATCCAGCATCAATCAGACAAGACTTAAACAGCACCAAAAGTGCATTAAGGGTGGTGTTGTTCCAATCTGAAAATGTCAAACTTGATTTCAATACTAAGCAAAAGGCTCGATGCAGATTTCAGTACCACATTCAAAATAAAAAACACTTTTTTGTGAATGGATTTTCAATACAAAATAGGCTAATAATAGTTTCTTTAGTATCATGTGGTCTTATAGTAGTTCATATATAGATGAAGCCAATTCTAAACTATTCAGAAAAAGTCAAAATGTGTTGTAATTTGTGATTTTTTAAAAACATATCAATACTATATTACTACTAGATTTTTACTACTAGATTTTTTTTGACAGCCCTAATTTTCAGTGATTTCTGTGTTACTAATGCAAACCATTTTGGCTTATTACCAATACAAATAACAGACATTTAACCTAGCTACAGAAATGATTCCTTAAACTTCATGTAAAAATGTTTCAAACAGCAGGACGTGCAAACCACCTGAAACATGCTTCTTGACCCTGAAAACAGCAGCACAGCACCAGAGACGCTGCTGCACAGTTACTCATTGTTAGAATTTCCTCCTCACACTGATTCAACATGTGCTGCCCCAGCTGGTCACTGGCCTGGATCAACAGCAAAGGGAGAGTAAAGACTTTTTTTAAGTTCAGACCTGTGCATGCGATGGAGGACACATTAACTTGGAATGTCCTTAAAATACACCGCACATTTGACCACAATCCGACGCTCTCAGCTGGAGAAGACATAAACTGAGTAGAAATCGCGTGTGCGTTTGTGTTGAGGGTGAATGAGGCGACGACCATTACATCACTTAACAACCTGGGAAATCATTTTAGCGATGCTCCACTTAAGACTGAGCAGTAGCACACATGCAGCACACATGTTCAGGCTCTAATGCTGACTCAAGCAGAAACGGCCTCCTTAGAACATCTGCCAAGCAAACTGTGTGCGGATCTGTCAGGCACTTTGTCGTCCAGAGACGAAAACTGGATCTCTTCAAGAAGGGATGATAACAGTGCATGTGGTCTGCCCCAGCTGACCATTTTATTGTGCAGATACATCAGTCATCCAATAAATCAACTAATTATGTCACAAAACTGACATTGCAGGCACAATTTTGATACTAAAGAAAATGCTTGATGCGTCATACAATACAAGGACAATATTCAATATGTAATTTCAACACTATATGACTATTATATTGCATATTGAGAGAGAGACACAGAGAGAAAGCTTTCACGTGGCTCATGGTGCGGTGTTTGGCGTGAATAATGCCTGATGTATGTGAACAAGGCCGACCCAAAAGTAAAGGAAACAGAACATAATCTAACATGTGTGAAAACAACCTAAGACTGTCCAGGACTAAAACTGGAAAATTACAATAACGCATGTTGTTACTTATTTGAAAACAATTTCAACAAATGTAATTGAAGTACGGCTAAGTATGGTCAGTAGTATTGCCGCGTCTCTGCCGTCACTCAGAAACATGTTGGAGAAGAGTGAATCCATATCTTACCACAACATAATAGATTCTAGATCGGCTATCATGGGCCCAGAGGACGTCCTAGGACTTATGCATTGAGTGAGCTAAACGTGGTGAAAGAGCATTAACTATTCATGCACAAAAATGTAGCAGTTCAGCCTGAGCCACAATGACCTCAGAAAATACTATATTCTACAGACAGTTTTCCAAGTCCAAGGATTCATGGCATATTGCGTAGTATCTAATTGACCATCACATACAGATAATAGTAGATCTAAAAATATAGATCTACTAAATCGTCTTATTTCGATTAGAGGCAGAGACTGTAACAACAACTACTGGCCACTGATGACTCATAGCTTTATTATGGCCAATACTTGGATTTTCTAAAAAAAAAGACACTTTGCAATATCCAATATATAAGACTTGCTCGATAGACATAAAACTGATGAAACTGCCTCGCCGTACTGCACTGAAAATCATACTTTCTGCTCCTCTCAGCTCTCAAAGATATAGATTAAATTGTTATGACAGACAAAGACAAAATTCCCCATTTTCCTCTGCAGGTGGCAGTAACCCTCTCCTCACACTTTCTCTCTGTGTGTTATCTTTGACTGGACAAAAATAGTTTAAAGAAGTGCGGAGTTACATGCTTGTAATTTCTGGCAGCGGGTGCCTTCTGTCCTCTCTCTCCTCCCAATTAGAGACTAGCATCAAAAAGACTATGAATTTTACCTGTAGAGCTCTTTGTTGAAAATGTAACTGTGGAATCTTATTTGGAGAAGACCTATAATTGCTACATTATTATGATGTTACCATTCATAAAATTAATACATAATGACAGCGTAAAAACAGATTCGTGTATACACTAGTCCAGATGGCACTATTTTCATGGGAAGCTTGTATACGCGTTTTTAAGTGTATAATTCACATCATGACGCTTTATTTTCTTTGTAAATTTACTCTCCCTCTCCTCTATCTCCAACAGTAAGCACGTTTTGCTACCATCTGCGTTCTGTCTGGGAGCTGTATAAACGCCACTCATAAAATGTTTTTGTCTCACTGATAAACCACTAAAACCATTTTCACACACAAAATGCCACATGACTCTTCTTCAGACATTATCCTGATGCCCTGTTTGTGTGAATGCTCTTCTGACGTCATATGGTTTCACCGCGGTGTGCGCCAGGTGTGCTACTCAGCTCAACGGGCGTGTCAACACGAGGCGCACATACAAAGAGTCACAGACGACCAAGATGACTCCCGACCAACAAGGGGCCAGATTACAACCCTGGAGTTTATGGCGCGATACAGATATCCAGTGAACAGTGCTTAATGCTGTGAATAATCACCAGGCATTCAAAAGAACGCATGATTCACTTTATTTATTTTTTGCTACACCGGGTACATTTGAGAATATTTAGCCTGTTTAATAAGCTATTGAAAGTTGTGACCAGTTTCCTAATTTTTATTTCTTTTTCCACTGCCATGAAAGATAAAAAATAATATTTTAATAATGTCAATTGACTTTTATTTAACAGACCTACCATGAAACCGGCTACAATTTCTCAAAACTTTATTTTTTTTTATCATCCACTTTACACAGTGCTGATTGTGAATGTGTAGGCTCTAGGTATAGCCTATATATAGGTGCGCCTCCTCCAGTAATCTGTGTGGAGCCCTCGGCCTGTGCTGTCAGGATTTTTAAGGACGCGAGACTGACACGTGGAAGCCCAGTTTGATGGACATTTACTGCTGTGAAACACTCTGTTCTGTGGAATATGAGAGTCAGGGCTGCGGGTAAAGTGTGTTTTTACTACCGGTGCTTTGGAAACAATGCATTATTTTATGTTTTTAAACAAGCTCTTATAGGCTAATGAATTTTAGCTCATAATCAAACGCCATATGTACAAAAAGCAGCAGTCTGTCCAGCGCCAAGAGTTTACACCTGTATCTCCAACGTAGGACTATTAATCCAACCTATGCCTTTGCAGCCCTCCTCCTTATCATGATAATTAAAAGCGTCAGCATTTTCTCTCGCCTCAAATTCAAGCATTATGGCAAAAACACGACGGGGAACGTTTCTGCCCATGGAATGGGCCTAGGAGACTCCCTTATTTTTACACAGAAGCCTGTGTGTGCGGCGTGTGACGAGAACCTATTCTCTCCTGCTGTCTTCATTGATAGGTTTTTAAGGTTCAGTTTGCGCAATGAATGGCACATCAAACCTCATCCATCCTATACCTGTATGCAGCTTGTATAAAGCGGGAGCCGCTTTTGCAGTGCAGAGCTTTTTGCCTACATTTTTGCCTCCACCCCACGTGGCTCATTTACTCACTCATTTACTCATTTACTGTGTGAATCTGTATACGGCCAACAGCCTGCTATGGCCTGTGTGAATGAAACTGTCAGGACATGATCCTGCTGACTAGGACTCTCCATATCTTGTCCAGTGGTGATATGTGAAAATGGCTCATGTTTGTCATCAGATACTTTACCATAATACACCCTTTGGTCAATTTGGCAAAGACCTCATCAACATTCTGTAGTGGTGCATGTGCTCTGTGTGTCTGTGCTCTGTGTGCATGTGCTGTGTGTGTCTGTGCTCTGTGTGTCTGTGCTGTGTGTGTCTGTGCTGTGTGTGTCTGTGCTGTGTGTGTCTGTGCTCTGTGTGTGTCTGTGCTCTGTGTGTGTCTGTGCTCTGTGTGTGTCTGTGCTCTGTGTGTGTCTGTGCTCTGTGTGTGTCTGTGCTCTGTGTGTGTCTGTGCTCTGTGTGTGTCTGTGCTCTGTGTGTGTCTGTGCTCTGTGTGTGTCTGTGCTCTGTGTGTGTCTGTGCTCTGTGTGTGTCTGTGCTCTGTGTGTGTCTGTGCTCTGTGTGTGTCTGTGCTCTGTGTGTCTGTGCTCTGTGTGTGTCTGTGCTCTGTGTGTGTCTGTGCTCTGTGTGTGTCTGTGCTCTGTGTGTCTGTGCTCTGTGTGTCTGGTTTAATAGCTGTGCGAATAGAACAAGACAACATAGGTCCTTTTCCTATGGGAGCAATGGAGTGTTTGCCTGGGATCCAGAATACACACTTCTTCAATATTTTACAAAGCTGAATCTCCCCATTTTCAGATGGGTGTGATTGACAGGTGGCTCAGCCAATCAGGGACAGGCATGATCCATTCATATGGGAAAAAATAAAGGAAAAAAAATATCACAGGGGGCGGAAAAGCATTGTGGAGTTTTGAAGAATCAATGTGCAAAGCATGAAATGCTGTTAATCTGAGGTGATTTTATTAGTAAATGAAGAGTGACCAATGAGCTCCTTTGTTTCATATGCGTCACTGGAAAAACGTATCTTATTGCACGACCATGTTTGGCCTTGTATGAGACACAACAAAAGACCAGGGACCAAACTCAGTGTGTATAAAAATACAGAGAGATATCATTCTGGATGTGGAGTGGAGTGTACCTTCACCTTAAAATTTGAATCATCTTATATTCTAATATACTGTAGCGTTCTGGTGTAAGGGAAATTCTTCTAGTTGTTTATTTTCTGAGAACAAGGGCTACTGTAGGCTGTAACCCACGCCAAAACAAGAACAAAACAACAGCAGTCTCAACTCCTCAAGCCAGTGTTCAAAACAGACCATTAACTGATGAATAGAATCTTCCCATCATTGTCGGCATAGCAACCAAGTGTCACAAAGGCAGTTACATTAACTCTGTCAACTCTGAACTAAACACAAAATATCAGGTCATTACGTTATGAAAAAATACTAAAGGAAATGAATGATTTATTAATTGATAATCGATATTGTTGCACGCTGTTACATGTGATTCTAACATTAAGTCAAATGTGTTGACTGGTGACTATAACAAGATTAACGAACATTAGAGGGAAAATATAAAACTAAAACTATACTAAAATATAAATAAAGAAATAATAACATCATACATCTCCACATATAAGACTAAAGCTCTCACAACGCACAACTCTCTTTTACAGACACAAGGAGTGAACACATTCAATATTTTGAGCACTTTTTTGAGCAACTTAAAAGTTGTAGCTTCAGTTTTGAGTGACTTTGACTTAGAACTAGACTCAATCACAAAGGACTTGAACTGAAAAACTAGAGACTTGACAACAAAGCATCTGGTGCCATATGTTCATTTTCAGTTTCAAAGCTATGAAACAAACACACACTCATCCCTGTTTCTTAAGCCTTAGAATTATACAAACAATAGAAATGAAAAGGTCACATATCAAAGAATTTATACAAGCCATGTGCTAACTGTTTTTAATAATCACTGATAATTACAAAGCCCCTTTTTCTGATTGCTCCGGGAAAAAGGAACAAAAGCCATAATTAGCCAAATGTCAAAGAGTTCTTTTCAGGACCTGGGCTTAGTGGCACCAAGTCTAGGTGTCTGCTTCCACACGTTCTGATTAAAAGGAGGTTTTTATTGGACACAAAGCTGCTCAAGTGGGTCCAGTGGGAGAGGAGGCTTTTGTTGCTCAAACCCCCCACTAAGATAATCACTGCTGACTACAATTGTTGCAAAAACAAATCAAAAAGTAATCTTTTGATCCATTCACACACATCACAATGAAATCACAGTTTTATTGTTAAAATGAGCAAATTGCTATGATGATTATCACAGTCTGTTAAAAGGGAATTTGGCCTTCTGTCCACTAGGATGTCTAAACACTTTGTCATAGACTCAACCATAGCTCAACCATGAACCGTATTATTTAAGTATGCTCAACTAAAACAACTAAACTGCTCATAATCTTGGAATAAGAAAGGAATTATCCCTCTCTCATTCACAACTCTAAATGTACCGGACTCAGACGTCACATAAACAAAGTACCACTTAAATGTCCGCAGTTACGTAAGCCCTGCAGCCCCCTTTAACATCTGATAATTATTGTAACTGTAGTGAATGCTATACATGAGCGGGGCAGATGGGATTAAATGACTGAATGGAGCATGAAATATTGAAGTGTCACCCCTGGAGACGTCAACTCTGCATGAATGTTAACGTGAGCGCCATTCCCCACAGCAGAAAATGGGACAATTTCAAAGTGCTTCTTACACTTTAAAGGCCTACGTTAGGATGTGAAAGATTGAGAGGGAAACTTGTGCCATATGGTTCTTATGTGAACTGCTCCCATGATGCTTTCTACAAACAACACTCACACTTTGCATGAAAAACAAAGTCAAGAAGAGAGTTCGGGGAAGGATATAAAAGTTATTTATGTTCTACTACAAAGCCGCTACTATCATTTGCCATTTGGGTTACGTCCTATGCCAACAAATGAACCCCAGTTTATAACAGGGTACATAATAGCGAGCATTCAAACTTCAGTCTTGGTTTTGTCTTGATTGGGGACCAGCTTAAAGGCCCTGTACCCTATTTTTCCCAAGTATTTGAGCAAAATGTGTCTTGCACCAGTACAGATATATCGTAAAAGCAGCTCTTGAGGTCAAAATAACTCTGCTGTGTACTGTCTGCATCTTATTATAGAGCGTTTTATTGTATGATAGTCAGGAACTGCCCATTAGCATGCTAGTTGCTTTAAAGTTTTGAAAAGTGCTTGTAAACTAATCGAGATGACAAATTAGGGATGTTTGGAATGTATAAGGTCAGTGAGGAATGACTTTGAACCGATGCAGACTGTTTAAAAATGAACTAGCTAAATCAGGTACAGCACCTTTAAAACATAGTGTAGATTTGGTTTAGTCCTAATTTAGTCAAGGTTTAGTTCCAGGTTTAGTCCCAGTTTAGTCCAAATTTTGATGTGTGTTTGTGAACGCAGCCATAGACTTAGGCTCATATGCACAACACTACGGGACGGAGAGCCTTTAATGTAAACACCTGTGACAAAACTCTGCATATAGAGTTTTTGCTACAGATAATTTCATGAGAAACTGTTAGACTGTGATCATGCTAATTTAGTTACTATAATGAACAAGCATTTCTATAATAGCTACAATAGTGACAGGCCTACATCTGTCATCACTGCACAATTAATATCTTTTGTTTATTTTTAGAGCTAGTCTTTTTATCTTCTCCCCACTGTCTGATGCAGCATCTGCTTCTATTTAAATTGCTGTTTGAAATTTAATTTAGCAGATCTCATAAAGGACCTCGAGAGGGTGAATGAGCGAGCCCACAGCAGTGCATAAAAGGACCAGTGCTCAACAAAGGGAAAGACAAATCAAACAATGCACCAGCTTGGTATATCGAAATGTCTGCGACGTATGTATTATTGACCCTGTATCCAGACAGCTGCTGAAGTTTCTGAAGTCAGATGTGTAAACTGGTCAGTTTAATAATAAAAAGTGGGATGTGTTTCCTAATAATAATTGCATGTGTATTTTGGCACCTGTTCTTGTTGCTAGAAATCCAGTCGGAGATGTAAGCCACAGCCTGGCGATGACACTGCTTGTTCCCGAAGCTGCATGCTAACATGATGAGCTCCCTCTGCAGCTCCCTGCAGGTGTTCAAGGGCAACAAGTTAAACAGCAATCAATAAAGCCCATAGAGTGAAGTCAAATGAGGTGACAAAATGAATTCTGTGAAAGAAAAGTGTGGGCAAGGTCTTCACAGCTACATTAATAAATTCATACACTGTATGCTACACTACACAGGCTTAGACTAATGAATTCTTTATTTATAATATTTTGATGGATAAAAACAGCAATATTTTCTTCATTTAGAACAAGCTGAAATCTGTTCTTTCCCATTTTTTCTATAAATACATAAAAAAGTAACTGTTTTATAGTATCTAAAATGTTATTTATATTTTAACCATTTAAAAATAGATCATCAGGAGCCATGTAAAACCACAAAATATGATGGATATTAGTGAAAAAAAGTACACTGACAATAAGTGCATTGTTTACATAAATGTTTTAAATTGTATCCCATTATTGCATTTGTTGTCTGAGTTAGGTGATGTTGAGGATGCATACTCAGTCTGGTATGATGCCTGAAGGATGTTGCCCTCGTTGCCAGGTCCAGGGCTGGGCCACCCCATCTGATGATAGCGGGACGCCACCTGCTTCAGCACATAGTCCTGCATACACAGAGCCACCATCACAGAGTCTGAATGTAATGATTTAACATGAACAATAATATGGACAATAACATGGACTATAATATGGACAATAACACGGACAATAACATGGACAATAATATGGAAAAAGTCTGACTAAACCGAACATGGACAATAATATGGACAATAACATGGACAATAATATGGACAAGAACATGGACAATAATGTAGTGTCCCTATTGTCCCTACAGTAGATAGACCAAAACACAATATCAGCCTATGCTGGAGATTTAAGGCCGATAGCCGCTACGCTATATATCGGCCTATCTCTACCTGGAGCTGTTATTGAAATTAAGATTGATGGAGACTTGTTCTGCAAGCAGAGACAATCTCAACTTTTCTTAGCCAGGACTCAAAAAGAGCTAAAAGAGTTGTTTCTCCAAGAATGAAACGACAGCTCTTTCAGAAAAGAAAGAAACCAGTTGACTGAAGTACCTTCAGATCAACTTGCCATGACCAAGATACAAATAAAAGACACACTGTTTGATTAAACAATCTCACTAATGACTTTCTCCACAGAAAGAAGAGGAACAATGTAAATAAAGTTCATGCTGTGAATATTGTCAATATTGTTTGTATATTGATTTGTAAATGTCATGTGGATATTTTTATTTGTGTAAAACTGGGTTAATGCTTCATAATGAACGTGTGAGTGGAAATTCACAGAATTCTCCTCTAAAACCCCACTCAACTTAAGCCAAGTCAGCACTCATGACTTCAGCTCATTGGTTTAGCCGTCCCGCACAAACTTAAGTGGGTGGTGGGTGGCTTTCTCAACACTGGAAGAGAGCCTCCGAGTGTGGACTTCTAGACCGCTGACCTGCGTCTACCCCATGCAGCTTGACAGCTTGACCTCCAGAATCGACCTTCTGTAGGCACCAGCACAGCACTATGGACATATTCCAGCTAGAAACATCCTGCTCCTGTTGTATGCGCACACATCACAGACTGATTTAATAGATCCATTTAGACTCAACACATGACCTTAGATAACTCCTGGGCAGTTTATTTAATCTTTAATCTTTAGGTCCCAGTCTACAGAGTCATTCACTGCATATTTTGTTTTCAAATGCTGCCTGTTTAATGTGCTCAATAAATATTCATAAACCACAATTTGCTTTGGTGGAATGTGATGTTATTTCCAGATATGGTATGGTGCAAGAATTTACACACCTTCAGAACACTGTTAAATTAATTATTAAAGAATTAATACATTTAGATAATTGATTATACTAGATTGGTAATGTTTCTCAACTTTTGCCCAAAAACTCTTCTCCTATTCAAAGCCAAACACTCACAAAGGCCACATGAGTCTAGCTTTAACTTAGAACTAAACTAAATCAAATTATTTATATCAATTACCCCTTTTAATATCTCATTCAACAATAACATGGACAATAACATGGACAATAACATAGACATGACAGTGAGTGTGGTCTCATTTACACTGAACAGGCTGTACTCGTCGGTGCGGTCCAGAAGTTTGTCCAGCTGGTACAGCACTCGGCTGGCAGCGTGCCACGGCAAGAAGGACGACTCCTCCGGCAGGTAGCCGATCAGCTGCAGTGGAATGTTCTGAGGAAGATACCCTGCCCTGCAAGTTAGAACAATAAAAACACTAGTTGTTATTATAGTGTGTACTATTACTGTAGGTATTTCAACAACCAAGCCTAATGTAATGTGGAGTTATGTCCATGAAGGTCAAACAGATACAAAGATTAAACTGGGATTACAGTTAAACTGAGACTGGGGCAGACCCCTTGGCCAAGGATGAAAAGGAAGTAAATTAAATGAAAGCCTAAAAGACTTATAATGTGTGAATATGCAGTACAAGTGGTCAAGTGGTATGTGTAGAACAAGATAGAAA
>KN482542.1:3657-41629 GCA_000787095.1 Periophthalmodon schlosseri | reverse complement strand
TAGGGAAAGCATTTAAGTACCACAACAATATCACAAAAATAACAATGTTGACAAAAATAAGTAAACACAACAGCCGCTACAATTTCAGTGAAATACACAAAAGTCTGAAAATGAATTCTGTAAAATGCTTGTTCAACAACAACACATGCTAATAATGAACAATGGCCAAGCTGGGACATTTAACTTTTCAAATGCCAATTCAAAAAATATAACAACAATATTCACTAAATAAAATCTCCAGTCTTTCTATGTCTAGACAGTTTAACAGTGTCAATCTGAGCATGAACCTGCAGAAAGTGAAAAGTGGCCTCTAAATAGCAGCACAGCATCCACAGCTGAGGTGAGACCCACCTGCTCATGAATAATAACCTCTCCTTTGTGCATTCGTTGGTATTCATGATGTTTTGGTGGAGCACCGTGTTGCTTCCTCATATGACCTTCAGCTCCGCCCACCTATCATGAATATTAACGGGGTGGGCAGCTGAGGCCACACTGTCGCTCACACAAAAGTATTCTCAGTTTTTATTAGGTGTCATTATTGTTGAGGCGCAGTTGGGAGTTATGTGGAGGGAGTGATGAAAATGTGCTATGACATGATCAGTGCCACAGTGACACTCTGTGACCTCTTTAGCAGCTGTCCGTCAAACTCTGGAGCTCCCTGACATGAAAACACTGCCTTATCTCATATTTGGAAGCCAACAAGTGAGGTCTGCAGGAGGTCTTAATTAGTATTTTGTTATTTTATTTTCACAGACTAAAGAGCTGAAGTAAAAGCTAAAGCCTACTTCTGAAAACTGCTGTGTTTCAGATAAGTCTTTTCGCGGCTGAAGAACCCTGGATTTCCATAATCTGCCTCATGCACAGCTCAACCAACCTCCACGCATTCATCTCTATTCCCATCATGCACCTGGCCTATGAGAAATTACCATAATCCATCCAGCCTGCAGAGACTTCCTGTTTACAGCGCTCTGAACTGAGCTCCAAACAGTGTGATCCTGGGACAGTGTTGCTGTAGCAACCTGATCCATTTATGTCCATCTCTGTTTTCCACTTGTCCACTCCTCATCTATCCTGCGTCTGCTGCTGCAGATGTGGACTGTCACATCACTATTCTCACGTCAGTCTCTGTCATGGAGCCCGCAGTCACAATAAAAAAAACGCTTTAGGCTGTCAGTCCAAATCTGACAACTTTCTACAAGCCTACTGCAGTTTTGCTTCTGTTCTCCTCACAGAGGCGTCACAGTGACTGTGTAGTGAAGGGCGGGCTCTAGAGGACGCTGGACAAAGTGTGTGTGAACTCAGCATGTTCCCGATTATAGATTATTTCATTTCCTCACACTCTCTGTGGCAGTGTCTCTGTGTCCCTGCCTGAGCTGCCGCCTTAACAAGCTCATTAACTCTTTAACATTGTTAAGGCTCTGTTAATTGTTTGTCCATTAGCCATTAGCAGGGCTCACTAGAGAGCTAACGAGTGACTGCAGCGGCCATACAGGGGCTGCATCCATCACTGTTTCAGTGCATACGCACTCAGACGCACTCATTTATTTACACTAAACTAGCCTCGCACTGTGGCACATACACAGAGGACTGTGCTGTCACCAATCAGCATTTACTGCAAAGAGGATTGCTCACGTTTAACTCAATCGAACTGTGCGAGTACAAGGGCCCAGGAGATTAGCTGAGATTAAAGATCACTACCATTGTTTTCAATTTAATTAGAGGAATTAGGAAAGTAGAGTAGGTGGGAAATAAAATGGTTAACTGTATTTACAACAAAGTAAAAAAGCAAAGACAGCGACTTCCCCTCCACTGCTAAGCAACTCAGCACATATAGTGTTTTCCATCTCACCTTGAATTTACAATATGGAAAATCATGGAAGTAAGCATTTATAAAAAGTTTACCAGAGCCTGCAATCAGACAGTTTGTCACAATGCTAACTGCTTTTGCCATGTTGACTTCCTTTACAAGTAAACCAAGCAAACAGCCTTTTACTAGTTCAACTCCACGTCTCATGTTGTTGAAGAGCTGACTGAAGAGCTCAACTGAAGAACTCACTCCATGTTAGTACTGAGCACACACTGCGACTTTAAGTTCTATATCTGGACGTCAACACCAAACAACTCTCATTTTATTTTAGTGGTGCATAATGGTTTCACTTCACGTCATCAGCGGTATTAATTAAACAATCTAGCAGGTTCGTTGAATCACTGAATGAAACACCTGCTGCTTCATCTCAAATTTAGCACCTTTATAGATGAATGAACTCATAACTGGCACACATTAATCCACATTAGCGCTGGCTCTAATTAGTAGAATAAATCTACTCCCCTGTGTGAGTGAACAAAACAAACCCAAAAAAGTTTATCGCGAGTTGCCATGGCGACAGATGCAGGGCTGAAGCGCGCACATCTGCCCTCGCTACCGATAATGACGGATGTGTAGTTGCGTTTCTTTGTTGTGCGAATGGAAGTCTCCTGCTGAGCTTTTAACTGAAACGCACACACACACACACACTTACTGACAACACATTTGTCTCATTAGACATGACGGAGGACAGATGGCTGCAGAAGAGATGCACAAGCCTCTTCTCTGGGTTGAGTTATCGCGTCCATGTCACAGTAGATTTTGGTTACAGCGCTGAAAAAACCTTGGGGCAGTAAACATCACATATGAGGAATGAGGTGCGCCCGGACCTCTTTGCTTTCTCTGCGGCGGCACACTCACTTAGAGCTCATTCATCAGCCTGTGTTCGCACGTAGAGAGACTGGAGCCATGGGGATGTGAGTATTAAAAACCCGATCCACAGACTTTTAACAGCTAAAGTCTAAAATCTTAATTCTTATTCTAGGCCCTGAATGCTGAAAGGAAAGACAGGGAGAATTTATCAAAAAACATGTTTTCCAGCTTTAAGACAAATACAATAGTTCTTGTTATTTTGTGGAATTTAAAGATATGACTAACGCAACACAGCACAACAACTGAACGCAGAAATCAAGACCATTTAGAGCAGTTGTCTCCAGTCTCTCCATCCCCTTCCAAGTAGCTCGCCAAGGGATTTCTGAATTATATGTATTGTGTTGAATAACTCAAATTTAATGAATTAAATGCCCATTACCACTGTAAATGTATCATATTGATGCCTAACTTTACACGCTAATAAACGGATAATGTTTTAGGTTTTATAGGCGTCTAACTGTACCCCATCTAAGGGTTTATATTCTCAATTTCTTGCAAGCGTTAAAATGAGCTCTCACATATCTGTTTTGTAGCTGGAGACCCCTGATTTAGAAAGAAGCTCGAACTAGAGGCGACTGACCAGATATGAATGTTTGCTCTGTGTGACTGAATCTTGGTTGCAAATACAAGGGTAGAAGTGAAAAAAAAATATGAAGCAATAACAAGAAAACAAGCATTACATCAAAATCTCTAAAGACTCCTGTTTCAATTCACAATCTAATAAAACATGTCCTTTTTTCTCTCACAAGGGCCATTTATTTAAGCGTCATTTCCTAATTAATTTGAGGGCAGAAAAGTGCAAATACCATTTAGTCTAGTAATCAGCCATGAATGCAGCATACCAGAAAGCAATTAGGGGGTACAGCACCAAACAAACAGGGGCAAATGGATAACAGACAAACTCAAAGTTCAAAAGAGATGGTTGTAAAAGCTTCAAGAATGTCAATACCAGCATCTGTCTAATGTTTAACACTAGCCCCACAATAACACTTTATTTTCAAAAGAATTTGTCATCTAGGAGGGTCCAACAGTTACCTCCAAAAAAGGTAACTCCAAACCCAAAAAATCACACATTTCTTACTTGTGAAAATATCACTGTATAATGCTTCTGATTTGAAAGTTTCTTATTCTTGTAGACTTGATAACCTTCCCTGAACTGACAAAAATGACACGAGACAGGCTTCAAAAACAGACAGACCTTATTGGAAATCAATAATGAAGTGAGGAGAGCAGACAGAAACAGTGGGCCGGCCTGGGTAAACAGGCTGTTTTACAAGCTGAAGTATAGACAGAGGAGCTGACAGGATCGCCTGTATAAACATCAAATAAACGAGACGCTAAAGAAGATGTTAGGGCAATGTTAGCACTCACCTGGCCAGATTGAAGGCATCATCGATCAGGCCTGCTCTGTTTCCAATGGAGATGATCTGAGAGACAGGAGGTGGATGTAAGTTTGACATGTAAATATACACAGGTTACCATCATTAAAAACAAACAATGTCTCTAGGCTTTCAGTCTTTTAGTTAATTCGTCCATCAAAGGTGTATAATTTGTATTGGTCGACTCATCAATGTATTTAGATGATAAGGATTTACATGAGACAACAGCAGAAAGGAGAAAAGAGTGAGTTAGCTGAAGATTTTATATTTTTTGTATTTATATGTAAAAAGGCATCTTAAACTCATGATTCACAAGTTTAATCTGTTTTTACATAAATACATTGTTTTCTAGTACTTTTGCATGAATAAATAGTTTTTGCCCTAATCAAAACATATGCAGACAGTAGTCGCTCACCTAGTCTTTAGTAGCCTACAGGTCTAATAAAAACATATATGCAGACAGAAGCAGTTGCTCACCTGTGGATTGGAATGTAGCTGCTGAATAAGGAGTTTCCAGTTCTGGAGGTCATAGTTCACTCTGAAATAACCCGTCTGATTGATATTACCGAGTAACCACGTGTTCTCGTGAACCTCACCTATTCTGTGCGTTTCTGCAAACATCAAGCAGACAAATAGCATTGGCCATTTCACTTTAAACCGCCTTTATTTGTTTAATTACAATTAATACAATGGGTTTTAATCAGAGAAGAAGGATGCTAACTTGGCATTTTTGTTTGTTTAATTACTTATCCAGCCAACAAACAAGACTCTGGCACAGACTTGGCTGCTCTTTGTGCCCGCAGGTTCAGACAATATCATTGTTATCAAAGTTTATTTATTTTAGCCATAAATACAAACCAAAGTTCTTTACTTGGTAATATCACAACTTCAGTAGATCTTCATGTTTTTCTTTGGAGGTTTAGCATAAAGCTACATAGAGAGGTAAATTTAGGCCACTCCAATAGAGATAATGGAAGACATTAGCTGAGTGTATCGAACAAGTGAAAGTAGACCATGTTCTGGCCAACTGAACACAATCACACAGTCTGAAAGGAGCTGAGAGGAGTTTCTGTAAATGAGTATATGTGATGTACCCTACTTTAACACCTGCCATGTTTTGTTCACTAGTCTAACATCACTTTCCTGCAAAGAAAAGCGCCTTTCTCTTGAGAAAATGAGGTTGTGAGCTTTAGTGGAGCAGCGAGTACAGTTGGTCGCTGCAGAACAACCAACAGAAAAAAACAAAGAAAATAGCTGTTGACCCAAGATTCGACCTAGTTCCTAAACTTTCTCCCTGTTGTTGGAATTAAACTGTGTTCACCTGATGTAGGCTTTTTAACTCACAAATTGTATGTGTTTATCTCTATAGTCTTGAAGAATATAAAATGCCTTTATAAATCACACACACAGGTGAGTTGTGTATGAGCTGTACCTGTTTTATTATTGATCCAGATGAGCTTCTCTGTACTGATCATAGACGCATTTCCCACGGCGACTGTCAACGGCACTTGCCACTGTAAACTAGACAGAAGAGGAGGATGTTGTAAATGGACAGGGGAAACTGCACAGACTTTTAGAGCAAATACATTAGCACAAGAAAAGATGGCCACTGGAGATGTTTAAACTCTAATGTGTGGATGTGAAGAGCTGTTATATAGACAGAACAAAGAGAGGGATGGGGCAAATGGAAGTGCAACCACAGCTCTCACAATCAAAAGGACTTTATTTAAGTACTAAAAATGTTCATTTCTTTGCTAAATTAGGTGTAGTAACTTTTCAAGACAACAGTTACAAAAATAGGTCTACTTTTGTTACGCTATGCTGGTGTCTTTTAAAGTGTTCAAAGACAGAGTCAATTCTTCAGTTTAACAAAAAAAAAACAAAACAAAACACCTTTCCTTTATTTTTTCAGTATGTTTCTATTTATGTCTGAACCTCTGGAGATGTTTTAAACAACAATACAATACATTTAATTGGCTGGATATTCAGGATCATCCCTTGTGACCCCAACCCGCGCAAGGCTCAAAGTGATTTCTGTTTTAATTCTAATGGTTTCGTATTCCCCGTGTCTCAAGGTGAACTGCAGGGTTTACAGGTTTTTTGACAGTCAAGAATTACGTTTGAGTAAATGTACGTCTTCATTTAAACAATATGTTTCATTGGCGCAAGTAACAAACTACTTTCAAAAGTTAACTCTAAAACAGAGGCCTTTGATGTGTAGTGTTTGGAGCCACAGAGACCCATGACCCACTTTTACAACACAGTACATTATTTATTTGCTTAAACTGTAATAACTAATTATGTTTACAAAGTAACTTCATAGTAGCGACGCGGTATTTCTCATTTACCCTGGATCTAAAACGCACAAATAAAGTTTAACAGCCACAATCCGGCCACGTGCTGATTAGATGCTTGTAATTAGTGTACAGTGGAATTAATGTCTTTCACCCTTTTTAAAGTTGCTATAATGCATGAAGCAGTGGACGGAATTACTGTAACATGAGTCCAAAATGAAGGATGAAGACTGTCATGGGAATACACATTCTATAATTGCTTCCTCTAAAAGCACCATGTTGGCTTTATTTCTCATTAGTATTTTAATTAAAAGAGGTTTTAATTACAGATAACAAACTTGGAGTAAGTGTTTAAGACTGTGATCAATTTATCCATTTGTGAAGTGCGGAATGAGTGGAAAATCGGCTCGGGTCAGGTGATACAACCGTCCAAACAAAGTAACATTTAATAATTCAACACCGCTATCTGTCACCGGGGGCAACGGAAAATCGATGGGGCTGCCTGGCAACTGTAATTATTCTGATATTCATGTGTGATTGACACAAAAGGTCAGCGCAATCAGCGTCGAAATGTTTGAAACGGAGCAGACGTTTTGGTGAAAAAAATGCCTAAAAAATAATGCATCTAATAACACATTTCTAGCTTTAGCTCCTGAGTCACAGCTGCCCTGGGACAACAGATGAGACAACAGCTGCCCATCTGCGGCTTCTCTGACCACTACAGTTGTTGTCTGCCACCAAAACGATTCTCTTTTTCAAAATGTATGCCGCCCGCTTAGTTCATTGCACTTGCACTCATTACACAAATCTTTTGGTTAGCCTTTCTTGCATCACCTACAGAAAGATGAGTGCAGATTTGTAGAAGAAATGGCTACTTTTAATTAAGGCACACTAATAAATCACCACCTCCTTTCTCATTTGCACAAAGACGCTGCTGCTCATTTCATGCTGCTTTTTAATTATTTATCTTTGACATTAACTAACTTTACTTCAGAAAAAGAGATATACATAATACCATTTTCTGGAACTAATAATAATGAACATGGCCTCTAATAGAAGCATGTTCAATCCGAGTGTTTATCTGTTGCTGTAGCTTCAGTCACAGAGGCTGACTGTGACACAAATCCAGCTTGATTTGTTCTTGTGTCATTACCCCGACCTCGGCGTCCTCGGGTTTGTCCTTGTCTGTGTTCTTGTCAGCTCAGTTCTTTAAAGAGCTTTTATTTCCTTTAGTGTCACGCCTGTTTGATGGGAGGGGGGTGAGGGGGGAGAGGCGGCGTGGTAAGGAATAAAATAGAAAAACAGTGGTCTCTGTAATGTCACCTTAGCACTCAAAGAGCAACATTTCTTTAGCTTTTTTTTACCTAAACTGCAAGTTCAGACACCGCCTATGCAGTCCCATAGAAAAAACCTATACTACCGTAGATACATTATAGATGTTCAAGTCTACTTAACAAAGGTTACTACACAAAGACCAAACAACAGAAAAAAAACTGTATTATTTCACAGCTTATAAAAAATATATTGACGAAATATTTAGCAAACTCCAGAGGTTAGCAATGCCATCTAGTCTACAAAATATTAGATGTGGCACTGCAAGATCCTCACTAACTAAAGCTCTATTCATGTTTACAGCATACTTGGAGTTGAGCGTTTGAGAAATACGCTTTAATCACAATGCCTCCAGTATGTCGTACTTGTACATGGCCTGATCACCTATGATTACTGAGAAAACTACCACCGACAAAAAGAAAAACACGCTCTATTGGTGGTTTTCTGATGGATTACATTGTACTTTGCCATAAAATATCCAAAAGGCAAATGCATGAATGCTGAACCTGATATTTTCAGCTATTGACTAAACCCAAGAACTCACTGTATTGAAACATAATTTTGCATTTTAACAATATTAATTTTAGCTGCCCCCAACTGTATTAACCCTGGAGAACCCAAGAACCCTTTTCTTCTTTGAAAAATTATGAAAAATGCATTAAATTACTGCTATAAGTTCACTGAACACTGAAATATCCACTTTTTCAATTTTAACCCTTTATTCCCTAATTTAGGATCAGGACCCATTGGGCTTTAGGCGTATCATTTCAAAGAATCACAATAACACACACTGTCAATGCAAACTATTTTAAATTTAGGAAAATAATCAGTCAACCACACAGATACAATGAGACATGAGACAATGTTCTTTTTTGCTTTATTTGTTGCATGTTAGAACTGAATTTCAAATGTACAAACACACTTTGACCAATGGAAACAAGAACACAAGGCCAAAATCACTAACGCTCTGGCTCATTTTAGTTCAGTATTCATCCACTAGGTGTCTCTATGCAGGGGCCAGAAGTGGCACTCTGGGCTTTTGAAGTTAAATTTAACTTTTTTTTTTTTGTTTATTCATTTTGAGTAGCAGCAATTAACTGCGGCCAAATTTGACCCTGTGGATTCTCCGGGGTTAATTAATATAGGCCTATAGAATGTGATGTCATCTCAAACCCAGCAATAGGCTTATCTTTCACCTAAGTATATCAGAAACTTGACTGAAAGAGGAAATGAATGAGCGTCAGCGTGTAAATGAATGCTCCGTGTGTAACCGCTCTGCTGGTCTGTTAACATTATGCCAAGACTCATTTGATGCTCTAAAACTTAACATAGTGATTCTTGGTCTGAAACATACTGCTATACCGTTATACTCCCTGTGTCATATTCTTCTCCCTGCCTGCGCTATTCCTTTCTCACACCAGTATCCACAGCGCCCTATTGTCTGACTAGTGTCCCAACATGTGTCCAGCAGATAAGAGAAAGTCTAAATCTAGTAAACAGCATGTAGCACTGCAGGACCACTGTGCTCTTGAATACAGCATTACAGGGTCCACAAGTCCCTTCTGATTTCCCTCACCACAACTACAGTGATGAAAGCTGAGCTAAAAATCACAGCCGCACATTTTGTTTTTATGAGCACCCCTGAGTGTGTGTCTGAGTGCCTCCTCTACAGATTCAACACAAAGAATAGAGCACAGTGATAACAATAAACTCAGTTCATCAGATCACCGATACCAGGGGCTGGAGTGTAAGAGGGAAAATACTTCAAATGAGAACGGAAAAAAGTAACCATGAACTCGGAGATCACGGAAGAGATGGAGGGGAAGCGATCGTAGAAAAATATAAACAGGAATTCACCAATTACAAAAAATTATTGGGTGAAAAAGAGGAAGGCATGTAATGAACTATTGATGCTGAAAGAGCAGGTCGATAAAACAGCAAGAGAATAAACTCCAGAGGTTGTGAAAGATGTGAATAAAACATCTCCAGAATCAAATATAAATGAAATATAAATGATGTAAAGGTGGTAAGGAATGCGCAGAAAAGGTCTTTTTTCAGAAGACGCTGCAGCGTGATCAGTGAGAACAAACTCGCTGCTTACTGAGGTGTGAAAGGGTGAAACCAGGGGGAGGCATGGTTACTCCTACAGCTGGGTAATGTGAAGAAGAGAGTGGAAAAACAGTGACGCAAGGGTTGAGGCTGGCTAGATAGCTCAAAGGAAACACTGGGACTATGTGTTTATGGTCAAAAGCTCCCTTATTTTTATTACTGTGCACCATAAAAGTAATTCGCACTGACTGTACTGTTCTTTTTAGAGTCCTCAAAACAGTTAAAGTCCTCTCGTGCTTGTGTCTGTTATATAGCTATCATCTATGACACCTGTGGATCGTTACGTTATAATTTGGACATTTTAAATCGCAATATTAATCTAAAATAACTTAATAAAAGAAACAAGCCTGATGACTTCTGTGTTAGAAAACTGCCATGTCCAATGGGAGCTGACGCCATAAACATCATCACAACAAAGAGTCGGCACCTCTGATGAACAGCTGCAGATAACACTAAAGAGCAGTGGATTTTTTTTCATTTGTACGAAAATTACGACACAGCGCTGCCGAGTCTTGCGTGTATCACCGATTAAGAAAATTCAACTGGAGAATGAAGTAAATAGACGGCAGTGGGCGTACGCCAGTGGTGGTGAAAATGGGGATTGATCAGCAATATGGCGTCTTGAAAAAAAAGCAATTAAAGATTGCACGAATCACTCCAGATACAACTTCGGGTGAGTAAATGGTGAGGGGAAACAACTATAACATGGTTAGAAGCTCTAAAAAGTTGAACAATATAAAGACTGCTATAGGGATTGGTATGGAAAAATAGTGACAACAAAAAAATGTCTCACCTGCACATCACTACTTGAAAATGCTTATTTAGTGTCTGTAGATCTACATGTTGTCTTTGTTATAATTGCTTTAAACTGATTCTGACAAAATGACAAATTGTTTGATGTAAAGATTGTCTATATAACCTTCTTAAAATGGCTGAAGTCTATGTGCAGAAGTAAAAGAGGTGATTTGTGTTAAAAAACCCAAAACAAACCAACAACAACAACAAAAACAAAAACCAAACAAACAAAAAAGATCACCGGGACCAAAAATGTACCCACTGTGAGATCAGTCAAGTTCTATTTAACTTCTAAAGATCTTATCTCTGTGAAATCCTTTTGATAAAAATGTGATTAGCTAATGAGTGAGTCATTAGAAACATTCTAGACCCCTCCAAGGTATTATAAAGTTTAAAGTCATAAAGAACACTTTATAGACAATAAGGTTGCACTTTTCCCAACTCCTTATGAGCACGTGAAACACTGCCATCCACACACTTAAAGTGCAAAATGGAAATAAATCTTAAAACTATCTCCTCTGTTGGCACAAGGAAGGACTAAACAGTGGTTCTGTGCACAGTTCATTACCAAAGTTGCTCCTTAATCAGCCCTTAAACTTTATGTAGATTATCCCCAGCATAGTCAGGGACAATATAATATACAAAGAAAAATGAATGTGGTGAAATCTATGGGCAGTGTGGGACTCTAACCTGTTATTACTCCTGGGATCCTGTCCGTACAGAAAGTGCTCCTGGCTCACTATGATGTAATGCGTCGGGAGCTGGTCTGATTGGTTCTTGCTGATGGTTACGACCGGATATCCCATCTGTAGAGTCCACCTGTCCATCATCTCTCCAATGTCGATGTCCCGCCCCTCGGATCTCATCGCCTGATTGCAAAACACAACGTGGCATACAGTCAATTTAAATGAGTGACATGTTTAACCCTTTTGGGCGGTGGCTGGGACAAACTTAACAAGCGTTGACTGACTATAGATAATTAGAGCTGTGATTGGTTGCCGGATAATCAGCGAGGTGGGTCTCATTATGGTAGAAGTTCATCCCTTGTGTAATCGGCATGGCAACAGAGATGACTGTAATTAGTGGAGTGCTTTTGTGTGTGTGACAAACAACACCGCGACTCTCATCTCCACATGTCAGTCAGGAACATGGCTCTGTTTAATCTCCCACTCATTACATGTCCCTCATTAGAAACACTTGTATTGTCATTAACATCTGCAGGCGTCTGAGGTTTCTGTGTCCCAGCAGAGCGTGGGCAGGTCACAAGTTTGAGTCCTCGCTAATGAGCAAGGCACTGTCACTACTATACACTATAAAAGACAGGTGTTGTGTTTTCATCGAGAGGTAAGGAGGAGAGGTGTACTGCGTTACCTGGGACAGTTTGTTCCACAGGTCGTCCCGGGCTGCGTTGCTGTACATATGACTGAGGAGGTAATCCTAAAGACAGACAGAGGGGCAGAAAATGTCAACTTTAAGACCAGCTACAAGCAAAGGTAGTGTGTATACAGTGTGTTACTGCTACATATCAGCAGTGTTGGGAAGACTACAGTGATGGTCCAATCAGAGAACTGTATTCTGAATACTTTTGCATGAAGTTGACTTATATAATAGTGTAAAAACGCAACATAGTATTAAAAAGGGCTTCTTTTTGTTGTTTTGTTGTTTTTTTTGCACCTTCTTAAGCATTTATTTATCACAAACTGGAGAAGGGAAAATCGCACATGCACCACACAAGAGGTGTTTTCTTTTTGTGTTGCTAATACCCTGCAGTTTGAAGCCTACATTGTGTGACCAAGTAACACAATGTACTCCTTTCATCTTAGGAAAGTAACTACCACCGAATGAAACAGTAAATATACCAGAATTAATATCCTGAATACGCATTCTCGGTACATGTACTAGTACGTCCCAACACAGCATTTCAGCCAACACTGTATAATTCAGGTAGGTGATTAGAAAGGAAAGTAAAACTATTTCAATTTTTGGTGATGTCAAAAGGAAAAGGGTGAAAATGTAAGACCAGTGGAGTGAATAAAGTCTGACTCACAAAAGGCTTGTTGAAAAGCACAATTGCACGTCTCGAGATGTGCAATTATTTTCTGTCAGTTTTAAGCTATAATAGGGTTGGCTTAGTTTAAACACCGCTGCTGTTCAGTTTCCTTTGGCTACTTCCTGTGTAAAATGTGTATGTTTGAAACGGAGCAGCAGACAGGTACTGAACTGACAGATGCTGCAGAAATGTATGAAAACCTCCAGCTGTTTTCTGATACACAGCACCATTTCTGAAAACTAAAAATCCTGCAAAAGCTGATTTAAAGAAAACAGAATGGTAGAATTGCAGCCCGTTTGTCTTGTAAAATAGGCAATCTGTCATAGAATGGCAACTAGTCATTTGTCCAACAACTACAACCTCGTCTGTTTTGTGGGGCCAAACTCATTTCCTCTGAAGGGAACTGGGATGTGTTGAAGGACCTTAAGAAGTTGCTTGGCTTTACGATAAAATAACATGAAATATAAGAGGGAAGTAAGAAAGTAACAGTAAAGGGAAAAAGTTACAAACTGGTTAGTATAAAAAATGTCAAATTGCCTAAACAGGTTCTACGGTCAGGTTAAACATGTGACACTTTGCTCTTCACAGCTTGTCTATGCCCGTCTGTCACCTTCAATAAAACTGTTCAAAAAGTAAAGTAAAGTCATTTTCATTTTGTTCCTTCATGGACTTGGAAAACCCAAGGTCATTAGTTAATTAAGAGCAAAATGGTATTACCAGCCGCCATGGTGTAAACTTAAGTATTAAATCCTTCCTACATACACAAATTACTGGAAAGGAGAGACTTCTATTGAAAATAATTGTTGTTTTCCAGTTTCGTGGTTGAACTTTCACCTCGCTCTTTTACAAAGCTGGGCTCCTCCAGGCAGCTGCAGACTGTAGTTCATTTTAAAGCACAGTTTTCTCTAGGATTAAAGCATTTCAATAAACACAATAAAAACTAAATATTGCACAGTTATTTTTCTAAAATGAATGGAGACTTTGTGAAGCCTTATTATGTTGTGACTTTTACCTGCAAACCCTTGTGTTTTGACTGATAAACAATGCAGGGTGGATGTAAAACAGAATAACTTCTTTTGCAACTGTTCTACACATACAACCAACTTTTTGTATTCCTCAGGGTAAATATTGAACCAATGTCAAGGCTATAGGCGCATCCTAACAGAGTTTTCCAAAATGCCCTTATGATTTAATCATATTATTCATTGCTGTAAATGCTCAGTGCTTACTGCTCACAGAAGAGGTGCATTGTGGGAGAGTGCTGCTGTTTCAGCAGTGTTTTAAATAGAGTCTCAGTGAGTTTCAGGTCAGTGACAGTCTCTGCATAAGAATCAGGGCATGTAATGTGTGGGCGGCTGGCCGTGGGAAATGCTCATCAATACATTTACATGATTATAAAAATCAATATTAAGTGCACATCTACATCAGTAAGAAGAATATTAACGCACTACAGTTATGGCCTACAGCAGCAGCATGTTTAAATAGCTGTAGTGTCGGGCAAAAACCTCCTCCCACAGCCAAAGCCTCGCTATAAGCTCTGCATAAAACCTGGGAAAACGTCTTTCTGGAGGAAAATGATTTGAGCAGAAACTCCACCGGCCTGGCCATGTCCAGATAAGTCAACTTACACTTCACTACTTACATTGAGTCCTTTCTGGAACAGCGGCTGACCCATCACATTGGCCAGCATCCGGATTAAGGCAGCCCCCTGCAAGCACAGTCCAAGTTTACACTAAAACTTAAAATAAAATCATAAATGACAATCCAGGGGTCAAATTGTGTTAGGCCTTTAACATTCTCTATAAAACAAGACATTTACTTTTTTGTAGGCAATCCAGTCAAAAACCCTGTCGATGTCTGTGGCCTGCTGTACTTCCTGTGAGATGGGATGGGAGGAGCTTAAGCCGTCCAATAGCATTACTTCATGGAGGACATCTGTCAAGAAGCGCTGCTTTTCCTAAAAAACATAAAAATGTGAATCATCATTAGTGGCTGGTTCTTGGTCGTTTACACAGTGTAATGTAATATAATCAATAGTTGAATACTTGTTGAGGCTTTTTGTTTCATTTATTTGCATTGTTCAACAGTAAATTATTGTAAGAGTTATCAATAGGTGTTTTTTTTGGTTGAGCAGCTGGTTTGATGAAAAATGGATTGGGGACTCTATTCTTACAAGAGCAATTTTTATCTGCCTGTTTCAGTGAGCATTTTCATTTGGACTCGTTCCACTGTACTGTATAATTCCATCCCTCCATTTTACCAGTTATCTGCAAACATGTTGAGATTCATCAAACTCGCTCTGAATTACCAGAGGATATGAGAGCTCTGTCGTGTGCGGTGCGGTCTAATTCATGGATTACAGTGTTTACTGAGGAGATTTCTTTTTAATGATGCTCCATCTTGTTAAGCAATATGCTGTCAGCCTATTAAGTTCCAGCCATTAATGAAGAGCATTGATAGTGAGTTCCTTTGAAATGTACACTATCTGCAGGGACCAGGCTAAACGAAGGCGCAATGGATTTTAGAGATTAGTGTGTAGTTTTAATGGCTTAGGGTCTTAACAATGTGTTTTTGAGGTACCTTTTCATGAATAGTCATCAAATTGAAATTAAAACAGGTGAGCAAAATAAGTAGAAGGTCCTGGAGAGCACAGATCAGGTCCTATCCACACCAAAATGTGAATATGCTGAAATTTCCGGTGAAGATCAAAAGTTAAGAGAGTGTTAACTGAAATAACCTCTCTACAAATGTACTGTCTAACTTGGGCTTTCACTGCAGAGTAACATGTAGACGGACCGAGTCTGGAGACCACGATAAATGATGCCATTAGTAAACGAGCTAAGTGGCACTGTGGATAGGAGTACGGCGCGTTGGTGAGGAGCAGAGCAGAGACTAAATGAGACATCCCCTTTAATTAGCCGACCCTTTAATTCACCTGAAGTTCACACAGACACATATGGCAGCTGTGAACCAGATGGACCCACATGTGGACGAACAGCTAATATGCTAACAAACACGCAAATGCACACGCACACTCACGCACACGCAAATGCACCAACACACAGGCTGAAGGACGGCAGCTACTACAAACTATTACAGCCATCATTTTCACTTCAACCTTTACAAGTGACACACAAGTGGCTTTGAGTACTACCGTCTCTTTTAATTAGTTTCTGTATTGTGATTTAAGACCAACGCTCATTTATTGCATTTGGCTTAAACTCTTTCCATAAACTAACAAGTACAAAGCAGCATAGACTTAAGTGAACTGAATTGTACTCATCATAAGAGGATGAACAGTCTGAACCGGCGCATATTTGAACACACACATTTCAGGCAGCTTTCTTGCACCACTAAGTTTCCCACAGATTTCTGCTGAGACGTTAGCTGAAGGCAGACGATCCTTTGTTTGATTTTATTTATTTATTACAATTTCCGGAGTGACTTTTTTCATACTTAGTTACTTTTATAATATTATGTATGGGGGCCACCGGTGTCTGAGCCTTCGCTTAAAGGCGCTGTGCCAGATTTTCACTGTCCTAAAAACGTGAAAGACTGAACTACTTTGTTTTAAATGGTTTGCAGTGAGCACTCCAATTATTCACTGTGATGAGTTCATAAGTGAGTTTCGCAACTTTCAAAGGCCAAAGCAGAGTTTTGCAGTCACAGAAATGATAACAACAACTATGCTAAGCGCACCCTTGCTTATTCTCGGACAATACAACGCTTAGTTTTATATTAGATGCAGAATACACAGAGGACTTATTTTAACCTCAAAAGCTGCTTAAACAAAATATCTGTACTGGCGCAAAACCAACTACAGGCCCTTTAAGCTCTGTTGTATGAAATGTACTAACACTTGCACTATCTATGTTGATTGATTGATGCTCTAATGGCAGTTCGTTTACTTTTGACAATGACAAGCCAAATTGCATTGCCTTGCTCGGCCTGTGGGTGGCGCTCTTGTATTGTGTATTGTGGGGGTCTGGCCAGGTACAAAGGTGTGTCTTCTGATGATAAGTCAGGTGTGCGACCCAGTAGGGGCCAATGGCAAATAAACAAACAAATTAAGTTTTGTTTGTTTATTTGCCTTCATTAATCCTGGAAATAAAGTGACCTTTTATCTACACACAAGACGTTTTATGGACACAACAGCCAACTTAAGGTCGTTAGCCATAGCAGCCAGTGTTTGGGCACATCTCAGTGGCAGAGGTTCAGTTTGCCCACTACACTTGAAATATTCCTTGTGCAGTATAAAGAAAGCGTATGAACCTGGTGCTGGCGCTTTAAAAGCCTTAAGCATATATATTTAATAAACAGTGGAATGAAAACCTGCCTTTTCGTTCACTGCAGTCTTTCTTGTATTGATATAGCAGACTGTACTGTATTCCATGCTGCACAGAGACTATGCTGACAGAAACTGCATTTTAAATAAAAACCTTTATTATAAATTAATAGCTTCATCAAGAATGGGCTGCTTTATCATTGTTGTGCTTGTTATTGGAGAATCACTTTGTTTCTATTAACGCACCCAGCCAAGCAGAACAACGGTAACAGGGATTTAAATATGCCGTAGCTCAAACACGCGTAGCATGTGTGTTCAAGATAAGTGCTGGGGTTAAGCAGGAAGTGCATCATGACTTATTTAAGTGGCATGAGAGAGGAAAGGTATATTCTGACAGCAGCAAATGCACAGACGTGGTGTTTGAGATAAAATAAAAATTAATTGTTTTCAAATCGAAGTGGAAAAAATATGTCATCTTTTGGGCATGGGCGTTCGGAACAGCAGGGACACAGCGCTGGCAAAGAAGTGGGAACAAACCAATCTATGTGAGAGTTTAGGGTCATGAGTCAGGGCATCCTTCTCCTCCTCTGTAACTTTTTAGACAGAGAGAACTGCTTTAGAAATACAGTTGAAACATGGTGCACCGTGTGGTTTGTCCATATATATATTTATAAAAACAAAACATGCATCTTGATTGACTGGAGTGGTCAGTGGAGGAGTGTGAATGGAAGAGAGTCTATCTGTGTACTAAAAGATTATTTCATTTATTCAACAATGGAGTTTTCTGTACAGACTTTGATCTTTATTTCATTTGATTCATGTGGTAGTCTGTGTAAACCCAAAACAAAACAAAACAAAAAATGCCATTGAAGAATTTGTTGATTCAGAGCAGGTGAAGGTCTCTTGGTGCAGCTCACTAATTTCTTCCTGGACAAAGTACACTGTAATGCACTGGCAAACTGGTAAAACAAAAAAACAAATTCAAACCAAGAACAAACCTCTTTTTAATACTGCTATTGACAAATATTTATTCCCAAAACACAATGTGCTGTTGGCCGTGGAGAGATGTTTTAATATGGTGTGATGAACTGTTAAGTGTTGTTTTCCAACAATTTTTCACTAAACTGTGCAGCAAAACTAGAATTACATAAAAAAGCCTATCACAATGTCCTGTCACACAATGAGAGTTGAATAGTGTTTTGTTGGCGCAGGAGACAGCTACTGGACATGTCCCAAAATCACCGACAGCACTCACAACATTTTTAGATGGGGTTTTGGTAGAGCCCACCACCAGCCACATCACATTTGACATAATAGCATTTTTTTGTATTTATTTGTAAGTTGTATGTGCATTGTTTTGTTTTTTGCAGCCATTGCTGTAAGACTGATGAACTTCAAAACTAGGGTTAGAATCACATGCATTTCAGAAAATGTCTGTAGATGTCTAAACTACAGGTTAGCGGGTAATTACGTAACATAATTGTCTCAAACTGCAGTTTGTATTTGATTGCAGTAGCCTATATCCTGCAGCCATAGGTCAAGATGTGCAAAATATCTGACTTTAGGACCTTTAAACTCAGTGCGTTTCAATATGAGTATTAAGACCTTTGCTGGGGTGAAAATATCCCTGAAGCAAAAGCATTCAAACATGTTTAATTCAAATAGAAGGGTCAAAAACAGAGTGGTAAACTTTGACTCACCATGTTCCATTTTGGGAAGAGAAAATCGGTGCCAACATACTCGAAGAAATGTGCAAAGCCTTCTTTGAGCCACACATCCTCCCACCACACCGGGGTCACCAGGTCACCGAACCACTGCGGGCACAAGATATCAAACTTTATCACAGCAACAAAAAGTGCCAAACTAATTGGGACTGCAAGGCTAAAGCTATACTTTTTTGACAGTTGTATTATTATTCTTATGATATGAGTAGGTGGGTCTAAGGTAAAAAAAAACAATGAATAAAACATGCAATAGACAGTGATAGAATATCTTATTTTATTTCTTTATTTAAAAGGTCTGCCACCTGCTTGTTTCCATAGAGACATCTATTTCATCTGAAATTTGATTTGGTGAGGTTTTGTGTGGTTTTGTGTGGGTGCCTCTGTATCAAATTAAGCTTTTATATGATCTAATTTATACATGTTCTTGTTCATTTGTGATTATTATAAGAAACCATATTAAATAATATAACTAGCTATCAAAGTAGTGTTACAGAAATTAGCGTTGCCACGGGCACAGCCATTACATATAGCCCTCCTCGTTATTGTGTTATTTTGCATAAAGCTGCCATTCTCCACAGCAAATGAGTTCTATATGGACTACAAAGCCGTTTACAAGCCAGCCACAGAAAGATTTCATTGTTGACTTGTTGGTCCACATAAACATTGAATATTTTACACAAATCAACCTACTTTAATATTTTAGCTGCAATACTTTTCTCTAGTTCTTCATTGAAACGAATAGTATTCCCACTTAACCAGATGAACCAACGTGAACACAAGTGCAGGTCAGTAGCCGTCAGAAGTAAAAGTGGGCGGGGCGGAATAAGTGGAAACTAGGTCTAAAATAGTACTTCACCATGACTACAGCACCTCTTAACGAGAATGTGACTCTAAATTTAACAAACAATAGACCCGGAGGGGAACTCATACCGCAGGCTGAGGATACTGTCCTACAGTTTTAAAGCATAACAAAACCAATTTCCAGTAACAGATTTTTTCTCACCCAACCCCCAATGCCCTATGTGCTCCATCAAGTTTTAACCAACAACTTCCCACTGACCCTGAGCGTTGGAACACCTCTGCTCTAACTAACACAGACTGATAGCCTGTGATTGGATACCGCCGTGTCCCGGGTTGATCCTTCAGTTAACAAAGCACCGGTGAAGTTGGGAAAGGTGGGGCACATATAGCTCGAGTAGACCTGACTGTGCTGATAATGGCTGCAAGAGTAATGAGTTTGGACCAGAGCTGTTTCCTGGCAACCCAGTGTGAATTACACAGAACAAGCTTTGGGAATAAAACCATGTCTCTGCCAGGTTTGTTTTAGAGAGAGAGTTTTCCCTGTAAATTTGAGCTGGAGTCTCTAAGCCGAGTGGTATTAAAAGAATAGAAATCCTTTAAATTCACTTGAAACCTTCATTAAAACTCCTGTCCCTGGAAGTGCAGATGCAGCACGTTTTTATAAGTGACTCAGAAAAGTGTACGTGTCATTCATTTTATAGACACTGCTGGCTTTGCTCCAGTAAATTGTTTTCATCTTAAATATTATCTACATTAACAGACCCGCCTTCCCGTCCATTCGGGCCTCACCTTGTTTACCCTTGTTTCATTCTAGATTCTGAAGCTGATCACTGCAGACTGGGAACACCCCTCAGGATCGAAGCAGCTCTGAGCCAATCCAGTTATTACAATTTGGCCCTTGTCAAAGTCACCTGATGGCAAGTACAAAACGCCTTTATTTATTTAGCACACATTTAGCACAAGATTAGCCCAAAGCGCCTTACACTGTGTTATTACTCGTTGACTCAGTGGTGACAGGTGTTTTTGTATCCACAGCTGCCATGGGCCTGACTGGCAGAAACACGGCCGCTAATCTGTGACAACTGCCTCTTTAACCCCCCAAAATCACTGACTCATAAGCCACATGCACACTGGCAAAGTGGGTGAAGTGTCTTGCTCAAGTATGCAACAATAGTTTGAGCTGCAATGGTGCGCAAACCACCATACTTCCAGTTAAAGGATGACCATGTGTCTATTTAATACAGAACTTAATGTATTTTATCATAACGAAGGGATAAATCATAAAAAAACGGTCACTTCTCTGGTGCAGGGTCTGCTTGTCTTCATGTGGTCTGTTATGGCTTTGCCTGCTGCATGAAGATAAGCACGTGACAGCCCAAGTTACTGGTCAAATCTGTGGAGAGGCTTACCTGGCCAGACAGAGCCACACGCTCTGACAAAACAAAAACAAATGGGTCTGGAACCGGATCCTGTCTCCCCGATTCTAGAGGGTGTGACTGACAGGCGGATTAACCAATAGGAGAGATGCATGCTCCGTTCGGGTCAAAACAAATATGGCAGCTTACATTTAAAAAGGCAAAAAACAAACAAACACCAAACTCGCATTTATCTCATGAAAGAAGTTATATATTTTGTTTGGAATGATATGAGAGACACGCGCTACAAAGTTAGGATGGAGGATTTTTGCGCTCTGTGGTCCTATTCCCGACCCCTCTGGATTCAAACAGAATGTAGAAGGCACTGGCTGGTCAGGCAATGGAGAGGCAACATGCTTTCACTGTAAGAAAGCATGTTTTTCAAGCTTTTAATTTAACAATAAAAATACCTGCAATCTGACATGTTAAAGATTCTATACAATAATCTCTCCACAGACACAAACACGTGCGGACTCAACAAAGTTACACACTGCATTCTATTATCATGATTATTGTGCGCTAAATTGCAATCGAAATTCCTTCCAAAAAATCAAATTAACTTGCCGTGCAGCTAACACGAGGAGATCTGAGGCAGACACATACTCACATGCATACTAACAGTTTCTTGGTAAAGTCTGGTTTGGGCTCGGGCGTAGATTCAAACTGACCACCCTATGGGAGCTGGCAGACTGCTCAGCTGCTGTCTGGCTCAACAAGCGCTGGTTCTATTCCCTCTGGCAAAGCAGGAGGGACTGAGAAAAAAACTAGCTATATTCAGATGAAGTTTTGTTCCCCCATGATCATGAAAATCATCAAAGTTCCTCCATATTTAACATCTGTGATAAAAATAAGAATTAAAAAATTGACAAATATTTCAACTTCAGCTAGATTTACTGAACGAACTGCTGATATTACAATTCAGAACATAGAGGTCAAAACTACAGGATTTGCAGTTTTACTTTTCCCATGAACACATATTTTGTTGCTTGCAGGGGGCATTTAATTAGCTAAATAACTGCACCCCTTCTGGCTTTATAATTGTGGCATTTGAAACTGCGATTTTGATTTAATTGAAATAAATAATACAGCCCTAAACTAAACACCTCCACCTGACGAGAGTTTGGATCTGGGTTTTTACAAATTGTGCTGTGCAATTGTTATTTTCATCATGGTTCATTTAAAAGCAGTAAAAATGTTTGTTAAAGATTACAGGAAAATCTGCACACTTCAAGCTGAATAATTCTCATTTATTTTAAACCATTTCACTAAAACAAATCAGCCCCCAAACCCAAAACCTCTTACTTTTAAATCTCTCCTTTTTGTTTTTGGTGCTTTGAAAATGTCTTCTGCTGCTAGGCAAAGTGGGTCTTATTTCCATCCAATTACTTTATGAGATACGTGCGTCATGCTGATACAGTGTACACATGGGAGACTTCTTCAACTATAAAATTTTAATCTCTCTTAGGCGCATGTACCACTAAGTCAATTGAAAGTTTTGGCAATATTTATTTGCTTTTATAATGCAGACTACTGTAACAACACATTTTTTTAAAAACTCACTTTCAGTGCTAACGAAAAGCCTCAATACTCGGTAGCAGTGGTGGAAGGTAATGAAGTACAAGTACTAAAATATTTTACTTAAGTAGAATTTTTAGGTATTTTACAGTGGATACTTTTTACTTTTACTTCACTACATTTGAGAGCAAGTATCTGTACTTTCTACTTCACTACATTTTTGAACTGGACTGAAAAGTAAAAAGTACTTTTCAAAAGATTTGAAGGGTTATTTTTACCAGTTTGTGGTTTTCGAGTTCAAGCTGTGGCTTTGAGCAAACAAAAATAAATACACAAAATTCAAGAGAGAAGTAAGAAACTGATTCGTATTGCTACTGTTGACCAAAATATGTATAATTTTTAGTCAGTAGTACTAGATTTAACACTTAAATTAACAACACTTGTGTGAAATACTTATACTTTTTACTCTTAAAGTACATTTTTAAACAGATACTTAAATACTTTTACTTAAGTGGCTTTTTGCATGTGATACTTTTACTTTACTTTTTACCTCTGTATTTTGTACTTTTGCTTAAGTAACAGAAATGAGTACTTCATTCACCTCTGCTCTGTAGACATTTTGATACCGAAATGTCTTTTTGGGGCAATAGACTATAATGTGCAACACAAAGTAATAGTACTTTCTAAAATTACCATTTGATTTTGTGTTAGTTTTGATATAGATCAGATCATTTCTATTCAGGAACGCTCATTTTTTTCTGTTTATGCCAGAATTGATAATTGTTCATATGAGTATATAGTCTCAATACAGGTTCTTGCATCAATTTTGGGCATTGATAATTTGACAACCTAATGCACAATTCATTTTCATAATCTTAAATCAACTTGGATGTGTTTGAGACAGAGATGTGCCATAACTGTGGTTCTAAAGCTGCAGAGAAGAGAGAGTTGAGAGAGGGAAGTTAGATGTGATGAGGAGTGGAGAGTGAGACGGGCCACACAGACAGACGGAGATTTTTAGTAAGCTGCTGTAAAGCCACCAGAATACTGGGATAGAAAACCCTCTGCAGAAAAACAGGTCTGCCCACTGGCCCCAAGTGAAAACTGAATTCAGATATTTATTCAGAAAAAAGGTAAACTGAGAAGAACTAAAACTGTGTTCTTTTTTAGTTTCATTTCTGTGGCTTTCTCTAGTTTCACTTCACTATAGCAGTAACACATTAGTAGCAGTGCAGGTTGTAATGTATTTTATTAAAACAATTCAATTCAAGTGTAATAAATATGCTCCACCAGAAAAGTTCCATCGTGCACCTTAAAATGCAAATCAAATGCATAGAAATAGTTTGCTGATCGCCAGTGTGGAAACTGCTTTGTCAAAACACAATAATGGTATTTTTAGAAGCTACATCAGACATTAAAGTTATTATTTGTTTTTGAAGCAGTCGGTAAGTCCAAGATAAAAACTAGTCCTTGTTTCTGTGTTGGTTTGGGCCCGTGCAGCCATATAGTCTCTCTTACTCTGTTGTGTTTCCATTCATTTGTCTGTTAGTCCCTAGAACAAAGCCATCTCTGCCTTTGATCATCTTCTCTTCCTCCCTCCCTTTCTCTGACCCTCGCTAATAAATATTCATCCTCTGGTACACACGACTGAAACTGATTTCTAACATGGTTTGAATGGCCGATATGGACTTGGTCTTTGTTCTTATTTGGGCCATGGAAGTTTCTATATATTGCAAAAATAAAATGTCTTTCATGAATTAGGAAATAGAAGATAATAGAAACAGTGGAGGCGAACTCTCAAACCTCCTGCTTAATTAATTGTGGTGTTACTGCAGTAGAGGAGGGAGAGAGGGAAAATTCACCATGGCCACCAGCCAACTGCTCCAATAGTTTGCAACTTAATTTCGAATACAGAGCAAGGCCTTCTGAGTTACACTTATTGGAAGGTTAGGGGAGGATGTGCTATGGCGTCTGCTTCAGCAAAGGTTTCCAGAGTTTGGACAAGAAGCAGTCTTAAACACTGAGTAAATGTAAACTGCACTGATAGCTGGACAGAAAAACATGTCCTGTGATTTATGGATACTCTTAAGGCAGGTTTTAGACTTTTGGTGCCAATATTATAGAAAAATTATTGTTAATCTTGTTCCACTTCCACTGCAAGCGCAATATCAGGTTAGTAACAAATGTGCTCACACTTGCACGTTCACCATATTAAAAGCAGGAATTAACTTGGACTGAAAATCTGAAACTGAACCTGGACTAAACAGGACTCTCAGGACTACAACAGCACAAAGTCCCCAGAAACTGACAAGAATGAGTCTTGGAAATACATTTTTTTTTTTTTAAGCAGCTATTTAACATTTATTGACTGGAAATGACATTGTGTTTTCTGTCAAGGCAAAAAAATCAAATTGAAATCTACGCTGTATACGAATGTTAGCATTATTTTGTGATGTTTAAATTGTACAACAAAGTAGGAAACATGAAAAACAGCCTCCTACAACCTAAAACCTTTGATTTACGCCAGTGCAGCTCAGTGTGCACACTTTGAAGCTTTCTGTCAATTAAAAGACACAAAGGCACCACAAACGAGAGAACAGCAGCCCACAGCCTCAGTGACTGACTGAGACTGAGCAGATACCAGAGGTGTTTCCTTTATATTTATGTTACAATAATGTTCTTTAACATCAAATCACATTTTAAACTCCAAAATACACATACATTATACACAGAGGTGGGTAGAGTTAGAATTTAGCCAAAAAAGTAACACTAACTTCAAAATAATATTACTAAAATTACAAAGAAGTAATTTCTTGGAGGAAACTACTAATCAGGTAAGTGCAATTATAAGAACAACTGTCTGAATGCAACAACTGGTTTATGATTTGAAGTTTCTTATGTAAAGATAAAACCTTAAATAATACACACGCAAGATAAAAAGTAAAAGTAAAATAAGTAAACCCTATCTGAAAGAGCAGTGGAAGAAGCCTCCATGTTTAAATCATCGTCAACATAAACATTTGTCAGTTCTAGACTTACTCACAGTGGGAAGAGTAACCAAACATAGTCTTACTTCAAACTAAATATTACTCAAGTCGGAGTAAAAGTATGCAATCTAAAAATGAACCCAAGAAGTACAATTTCTTTAAAAGGTTACTCGAGTATTTCCCACATCTGATTATAAATAACTTATAATGAGTTTGAATAAAAGATTGCAAAAGTGCATTAGACGGACTGCTTTGTATTACGTAAATGATAAATGACATTCTTCAAGTTAAAATGCTGAATATCATGAATTACCACAATATGAAACTCTACGAAACACTGTGATCTCTTCTAACTGCAATATATCCGTTATGATATGAGTTTGCATGTCCAGTCCGTGTATTTATTTAGACAGTTTAAAATCAGATACTCAGTACATCGAGAAATACTGATTATAGTCGTTTAAGTGCAAAAGTAAACGAGGTCAGAGGAGCACAGATTACATCCCCACATTGCTGGTTGTACACACTAAAGCAGGAGTCTCCAACCTGTAACAACTCTGTGCACTAATAAACGGATAATGGTTTATGTTTTATAGACATCGTACCGTGCACCTAAGTCTAAGGCTTTCCGTGGCTCTTACTCAATTTCTTGCGACCGGAGGAAAAAGGTTGGGGACCCCTGCACTAAACCCTATAGGTATTACATCTGCGCTCTGTGAAGTCTAATGCAATCATTTAAATGCACAACTCCCCGTGATGCTGAATTGAATTTGGTTTGAATACTGCTGGCCATTTGACTCCGACTATGCAATGCTGCTCGCACGCCCACGTGGATTTCTCCTAATTATTTACTATGCTTTAGCGAAGGCCAGTTTTCTGTGCATTTTCATAAATAATGCCAAATGAATAGTTTTCATAAATACGGCTCCCTGCGCACATTTCACTTACAGGAGAGTTAAAATGCACCATACGGACACAATGTCACCGTGCCTCCCTTATATGATTTACACGGCCACTCCTCACTTATGCCGCTACACTGGAGGAGACACACAGTAGCTGTTTGTTTATGGTCTTTTAATTAGCCTCGGACACGTACACAGTCAGGCACACAGCTATTTTAAAGTGCATTCCGCTCACTCATTCACATCGACCACTCCTCCGTGTCCTTCAGCAGTGCAGCAGAGGAGGAGGAGGAGGCAGCAGGTACAAGCTAACACAAATTTTTCCTCATTTACTTTTTATTAGCGAGTTTAAGGGCTGCGTTTTTCAACTTCCTCTCCCCTCGCATTTCCGACAGTAAGACTAATAGGAGACATTTGAGCAGACTTTCGAGAGTTCAAATGTCAACGGCAACTGGAAAAAGGCTAAATATGAGAAAAATAACTTGAGGCTGTTGGTGGGAGAAAACAGCAGTGCGAGATGTATAAAGCATATAAAAAGGTGCGGGGAAAGATGTGCGAGACAGGTGGAGGTGGAGGGAGCCAACAATGAGATGATTAATGACGCCCCGTATTCAAATGAACTCTATGCAAACACTGGCTGTGGTAATAAATTATCCACTTTGAACCAAAACAGACAGCCCCGCCTCACGCACACACATTGTATAGAGGGAGCCTGTCATATTTGCACTACTTTATATAAGGTAATAATGAGCTTATTTAGGTAAAGGACACATGAGGGGATTATGTTTCCAAGACTACTGTTTTTGTAACATAAGGAATAACTTGAAGAATGGTGGATGTTTTGCTGGGTTTAGCCTGTTGGAACAGTAGTGAATGAAAAATGTTTTACTGGGGTCCCACAGCTGCCTTAGCTCATTAGCTTGTTAGTGGGTGGGTATTTATCACATTGTGTGGACTGAAATCTGCATACACATTCACATCATCGTGTCTGAAATCCTTTACGAAGATTAGGGTTAAGTTTAGGGTAAGTTTTAGGCACATATGGTTGGGGTCAGTGTAACGTCTCCAAAAAGCACGGAAGCCCAACTGTGTGTTTTGACAATGCTTTTTCTTGCAGTTTTTGATAGGATTATTCTGTCTCAGATATTGAATATATTGGACGTATTACTCAGTAAGTGAATGTGGCATTAATCTGTTTTCTATGTAATAATGCAGTAATTAATTTGATTTTGGGTGCCCTTCCTGATGTATCGCTTTCCAATTTCCCAGGCTTGTGAGCGCCTGTGGAGGGATAAAGCTAAGTTTATTTCAGAGCTAGAAATGTGGAATCTTTTTCTGCTCTTGTTAAAGGAACTGGATGTAAGATTTTGATTTTAAGTTTCATTAAATTTACCAATCTGTGTCCCCAGATACGAGGTAAACATGTTCAAAACACATATAGCTTTTACTGATAACAAGTCTACTTTAGTCTTAATTACAAAGATACCAAATTATAACATGTAACATATAACTTGGTGGTTTGGTTTTCAAGACAATTATCCAATTAGAAAAAAAAACAGATGAAATCCATGCTGAAATCAACTTGATTTAAACCAAAAAAGTACTCTCTGATCTGAATCCTCACTACCTAAACCCCAGCCCCGGGGCAGCCAATCATTAGTGAGTGAATTCTGGGGGTTCTGAGCGAACAGAGAACAAGTTTAATGTATGTTCTATATGTAGAGTTAAGTAGTAAAACAGTAAGAGCGCAGGCTACATATATATCCATGTAGTACTAGACCAGTGTATCACTGTAACATGTGTTGGTGTCACGGTGGCATTACAGCAGCGGAACATAAATGGTGATTATAGACTTTGCAGAGCTGCTGGAGGTAATAAGCAGCTCAGTGTATTCTTGTGAACATATGTGTGCTGGGAGGCCGCGCTCTGCTGCAGCCCTCAGCACACATCACCAACGTCCTCCTGCATATGGTCGAATTAACGTGAACGAGAGAGATCAGCAGACGAGCAGCGCAAATCTGCTTGGCTTGAATCTCATCCCAGTGTTTTCTTTGTCTCTTTTAATTAACCGACAGCTGATAGGAACAAACTAAAAGCCTTTCCTGGCAGATACGCGCCTCTCCCCCCCAGTGTCTGTATGCGTGCAAAGCTAATTTGGGGGGATTTCAGGGGAACAAGATGTACCGCAGAATCAGATTGGGTGAGGTGTATTTTGAATCTAGTTGACCTGCTGACAGGAGGACAGCCGTCATTTCATTTCACTATAATGGTTTGGGGCTCGCGGTGAGAGGCGGTGAGAGGCAGCGGGGAGACAGTGTACGGATTCAGATTCTGCACATACTCCTCCCACAAACCAAGAGACGCATTCGGAGGACATAGGGTTAATTGGTAGCTTACTAAATTGCCTCTAGGTGTGAAGGGAGTGCTGTCATCAACTTCCAGCCCGCCGTGCACTCCGCAACCCTGAACAGCAACATGGCCAGACCAATTACCTCTAGCCTTGCCAATTTGGAATATAAAAATGTGAATTAAGTTTAAATAATGCACTATAAGCCAGAAAGAGACTTCAAAAGACAAAACTATACACTTTCTTTTCGAAGAATATTTAGAAAAATCTACTGCAGGGGTTGAAGTGGAAATTGGAAAGTGCAGAACAGATGTAATTTACAGGAGTCTGGTGTAGTTTTGATCAACATATATTTCAATCAGCTATAAACAGTGAAGATGTGAAAAAGTTTTATGCGTTATATGTGCATTTTATATTTTTTACTTTTCTCTGAGATTGCAAATAGGTCATTGTATTTTCTGTTTATTTCCTCCAATCTTCACTCTACTTCTCCCCATCTGCAACAAATAAACATTGATATGTGCTCTCCCCTCCCCCCTTGGTGCTGCTCGTTGGTTGCTTGAAGACATGTCTATATCATATTTATTTATTTTTTATTTTGTAGTCAAAGTGCCAGAAAGCAGTAGCAGACCATTCTGACCCACTTTCTTCCTGCGTGTTTAGTTATTTAGTTAGCGTATTCATCATTGCTACAAAGGGGTATCCAACTAATACAGATATTTGACTGATAATTTAGCTGGATCCTTGCAAATTCGGCTGAGTAGGTGTGTTAAGTAGGTTGTGGCCTCTCTTGAAACTGCTCTGTTCTGTGCTTGTTGCGAATGGCTGTCGTGTTGAACATCTGTGTTTGTGTCGGCTGATGGGAACACATCAGGTTGTCTGCTGCTGTTTGAGTCCACATGCTCCATCTGTTCCCCTGAGAACAACAACAGCAGCCCAAACCTGCTTATATAACATCGTCAGGACGCTCACATCATGTTTCACTCTTCAAAACGTGTCCAGTCACACTTTTGGGAGTGCTGTTTGATGCATATGTTTAATTACATTTTAGGAGGTGGTTGTTACTTGTCCCCGCTTCATACGTTATTATGTTATCTGGCTAATTCACATTTACATTATACACATAAACTACTTAATATAAAAATCAAATATATATTGAATTTACTGTGGGGAGTAACCTACTTTAAATTCAAAATGGCAGTGTTTCCTTCCCATGGGTTTAATCATTGTCACAGCATCAGTAAGTAAAATAAGTCAAAATTTGCATTATAGATTTATGTAAAAATAAAGCAATCAATTTAATATGGCAAAAACAAAACACCCATCTATATTTGTTTTCAAACCTGTGACAAAAATGCATGGTTTCAGTACACGGCTAAAGGTTGAAATCTTGATTTCACTATTTTGTTACAAAGAAAAAAAAGTTCCAGCTGGAAAAGCAACTATTGGAGTGTGTCTGTGACAGGTAAATAGCTCTGGGGTGTAATTGAGTGCAAAGTTAAACAAAAAACCTTACTTCATCAATTTCCTTTCTTCTTGGAGCTAAAGAAAGGGAGATAAAGCCAAAGAAAATGTGTAGGGACCCAAAACAAGGCAAAAACTTGTATTATTTGTCTTGGCTGGGCAATCTCATTGTGAAGCTTGTTATTCAGTGGCTCTTGGCTGTAGAGCTGCACTGGCCTGAAGACAGCTTAGATCCACAGAGGAGTAAGTGTCTGAGGCCTCGTCCTGAAGGAGATGAAACAGAGACGCCGCGCTGTTGCCAATAGCACAAAGATATTTACAATGAACATCCTCTGTTTCATTGGTAATGATCCCAACCAGAGGCATGCATTTCTCACAGCAGCGACAGCTCATTTGCCAAGTTAACGCTGTAGACCGCCTCTCATTATGTAGATAGTGTTGACATACCAACCTCTGAAATGCCAACGTGCAGATCTGGTGCCTCCAAAGCCCACTGTTCCACACTGTACTGATAATCAAGGGCCTACTCATGTTCCTGTAGATATGTTCATGAATGTTTGCTGCTTGCACAATCTTTGGGCATATTTCTTTTCTTTCTGATTCTATTTGGAAATATTGGGAACCATTTTGTTTTCCATTATTAAAGGGGATTTGGCCGGGTACATCCTGAACAATGGTAAATCTTCAGATTCATTTCCACAAGGCAGAAATGTCTTTGAGCGCCATGTTTTTGGATGGTAGGAGGAAGAACAATCCTACAGCATTTAGCCGTCCATCGTGATCACCTAGTACTTTCATTTACATGTACGACTTTAATAACCATGGTATTTATTTAAACCACGTTTTTAAAATACTTTTACTTTTCAGTCCAGTTCAAAAATGTGGTAGAGCAGAAAGTACAGATACCTGCTCTCAGATGTAGTGAAGTGTAGTGACAAATGCATGTTTTTCAATGTATTTTTCAACAGTAAAAACACATGTAAACACCTGTAATTGAATAAATGCATGATATAACGGCAGACTGTTGAACATTCAGGGAAGGGCAGTAACATCTCCATGGTGACGCAGCGGCGGATCCCCACCAGAAAAATTATATAGTTCACTATATAGTTTAATCTGAAAGATGGCTTATTTCACCAAACAATATATATACTGTATATGCACATTGTGACCAGTGGTGGAAGGTAATGAACTAAAAGTAGTAAGGTACTGTACTTAAGTAGAATTTTTAGGTATCTGTACTTTACTTAAGTACATTTTAAAGTGGGTACTTTTTACTTTTACTTAACTACATTTGAGAGCAAGTATCTGTACTTTCTACTCCACCACATTTTTGAACTGGACTGAAAAGTAAAAAGTACTTTTCATATGATTTGAAGGGTTATTTTTACCCTGTTCGTGGTAACATCCTGACCTTTCGAGTTCAAGCTTCGGCTTTGAGCAAACAAAAAAAAACCCTCACAAAATTCATAAGAAAAAATAAGAAATTGATTCATATTGGGCTAGTTTACATAAAGCTTCATTAAAATATTGTTTCATTGTACATCACTGTTACTCTGTGAGATGGAGGAGATGGAGGAGATGGAGGAGATGGAGGAGATGGGGGAGATGGGGGAGATGGAGGAGATGGAGGAGATGGGGGAGATGGGGGAGATGGAGGAGATGGAGGAGATGGAGGAGATGGGGGAGATGGGGGAGATGGGGGAGATGGAGGAGATGGGGGAGATGGAGGAGATGGATTTCCAAAGACCACATCCAGTCCTACCCCCTTTGGTGAAGATGGATCATACAACAGCAAACTCCAATAACACTGCAGCCAGAGATATCTTGCCTGGTCAGGTGTGCTTTTCCATTTTGTAATAAGTAGGGGCTGTCGAGGGTTTAAAATTGCATCAAGTTCAAGTCACAATGGTTGAAATTGCAGTATATTCCACACAATTCACCTCGTTGATAAATTGTTTAACTTGTAGGCACCACTTAACTTAAAGGAGGGTGAAGGAAAAGGAGCAAGAATCAAATTGACACTATCTAATAAAAGTGAAACAAGTTCAAATTGAATCTGGTTAAAATTGGTGCAATTTCAGCATTCTCACCTATTTATCCACTTCCACTCGCTTTCCTTGTCAGCGTATCAATCCAAATGTATTTTCAGCCTGTTTTCTTATTCAGTGAACAGCTCCCTCTGCTCTGAATGCCCTTTGTGCCGGCGTAACCTCTAAACTGACTGAGTCCTTTACATGTATTTGTGCTGCATTGTGTTTGTCGGCCTGTCACATGCTCAACATGCTATGGTGGAAACAGGATCACGTCTCGGCGTGTTTTCGCAGCTGAGCAGATCTGCGTCGCACACACACGGATCAGAGACGATTCCCTCGTAGCTGTTTTGACTGCTATCACGTTCATTCAGTTTACAGGGGCAGAATTTGCATTGTTGTTTTTACGCTGTTTGGTCGATTGTCATGTAGCTGATTAAATAGCAAAAAGCAGAGAAGAGACAGTAAACGGACACTATGTTTTCTTGATTAAAGGTGCACTGTGTAACCTGCACTAAGCCACCTGCATATCTATATGGACATGTTATTGCTTTGCTTTGCCAAGAATGTTCCACAGAAACACATTAAATATATGTGTCTAGTTGCAGGCAGTGGTGGATGAAGCAAAAGTATCAAATGAAAAAATCTACTTAAGTAAAACAGTTTAAATACATACTTAAAGGGTAAAAAGTAAAAGTATTTTGTGGAGATTTTGAGGCCTAATAAAGCTTCAAATGTAGTGATTTTATTAAAGATTTGTGCTAAATTTTGCTCAACAGAAACTACTGCACAGATTTTTTTTTCCCTTAGCTGTTTTCAATTGTATATTTTTGTTTACTCAAATTATGAGCGTGTTAAAAATAAACCCATTTCAGCAGGTCTCAAACAATAATGAAAATACGTTTACTTTTCAGTCCTGTTTAAAATGTAGAGGATTAGAAAGAAAGAAAATACAGATACCTGCTCTCAGATGTAGTGAAGTGTAGTGAAGAATGCATGTTTTTCAAGGTATTTTTCAACAGTAAAAACACATGTAAACACCTGTAATTGAAGAAATGCATGATAGGTAAGTATAACGGCAGACTGCTGGACATTCTGGGAAGGGCAGTAACATCTCCATGGTGACGCAGCGGCGGATCCTCCACTAGAAAAGCTATATAGTACCTTTAATCTGAACGCTGGCATTTTTCACCAAACAATACATATATATATATATGCACATTGTGACCAGTGTTGGAAGGTAATGAAGTAAACGTAATAAAGTACTTAAGTAGAATTTTTAGGTATCTGTACTTTACTTAAGTACATTTTACAGTGGGTACTTTTTACTTCACTACATTTGAGAGCAAGTATCTGTACTTTCTACTCCACTACATTTTTTAACTGAATTTAAAAGTAAAAAGTACTTTTCATATGACTTGAGAGGATATTTTTACCATGTCCGTAGTAACATTCTGACTAAAGTTTTCAAGTTCAAACTTCTGCTTTGAGCAAACCAAAAAAAAAGCACAAAATTAATAAGAAAAATTAAGAAATTGATACGTATTGCTACTGTCGACCAAAATATATCTCATTTTTAATCAATATCGCTACATTTTAAAAACACTTTAATAAATTAACAACACTTGTGTGAAATACTTTTAGTTTTTACTCTTAAGGTACATTTTTAAACAAGTACTTTAATACTTTTACTAAAGTAGATTTTTTTCATGTGATACTTTTACTTTTACTTGAGTAACTTTTGCCACTGTATCTGTAAAAGTACAGATACAGCGGCAAAAGATACAGTGGTACTTCATCCACCACTGATTGTGACTTAATGAATGTTTTTCTCCTCCGTATCCCCAAAGGTCTAATCAGGTTCTCAACATACTTTACTTACTTTGCAAAACTAATGATCTTTACTTCGTTCTGACATGAATATGGTTTTGGAATTAAGTTGTTAAAACTCTGGAGGTCAATTATTTCCAGCAGTTCTGGGTGGTCACAGCGTGTCTTTTTCCTCAGTTAATTGGCTGATATTTGGCATTAGACCTTTTGATGAGATTATAAAAACAGTACATGAGGTCAGGTCATAACTGTTTTGTGAAATCTTGTGAAACAGCTTAACATCAGTTATCAAAGGAGACAAAAGGTTTAAAAGAAGAGACCACAGTCAATTATCTGCAATGTTTCTCATGTCAAGAGTCAGAAACAAGAAAAACTCCAAGTAGAAGGCTTTTCTTCTGTCTCATCTGATCCCATTTGACTTGGATTGGACTGAACCACTTCAAGTACTTCAAGTGCATTATTACAATATACTGGAAAAATGTGCTAAATAACTAACAAAATTACTATGTGCATCAGATAAACCCAGGAGCTGATTCTAATGATAAGACAGACATTGAACAAACACATTTTTAACATATGGCCTTCGAGAAACATGGTGAGAATTATATGAAACATAAACAGATCCCGACTTTAATTTTATCACGATTCATGTACCTCATGTACCTTACCTTTAGGAGGTAAATAATTCCATTTTCAAAAAGTTCAGTGTGATTGGTTAAACCCAGCTGTCACTCATTCAGAGCATATAGCTGCTTTAAATAGAGAAATAGTGAATCACGGTATGACTAAAATGGCAGATTGTTCCGGTAATGAGATTTATATCACTGTATTGCCCAGTTCTAGTCCGGTTGTAATCTCTATTTCTCGTTGGTGTGTGTACCTGATGACAGATCTCGTGGACCACCACCATGGTCAGCTCCATCTGATAAGACGATGAAGACACCTCCGCGTCCAGTAAGATCTTCTGCTCCACAAACACGTTCAAGCCCCAGTTCTCCATCGCAGCGTATGGATGTTTGGGCACAGCCAACAAATCTGACAAGAAAAACAACAGAATTACATTGTAACTTTATAACTCATGTGTCTCATTAACACTCTCACTATGGGCCGTATCCAGCTGGAACTGTGCGTTTTAAATGAGGAGCGGGCAGGCAGTCTGGATAGATGCTGGCAACTGAGCACATCCCATTTTGGGCTCAAATTAAACCCATGAGTCATCTTAACAACCTGCCAAAGGATCCTTTTATCCAACAACATGGAAATATGTTTCTGATGTAAATGACCACTGCTGTAGGAGGAAAGGGGGAGTGAGCAAAGAAAAACCAAAGGCCAAGTAAGTGCAAGTGTGCGTTACCTGAACATAAAGATCTATTAGAAAAGACAAGGGGTAATTAAAAGCCTGACTAAAGTAATGTTGCTTTGAAAATGGCCAGAAATTAAAGCCATCCATTATAGAAAAGAACAATGGTTGTGCTTAAAGCAGTTTAGTAACGCTGCAGCAAACTATTTACAGCAACTGGCAGTGAACAAGAAAGCCTGTGATTTGCCGTATTGCTGTAAGACAAACCATATAATAATAATAAAAAAAAAAGTCCTAAAGACGTTCAGAACTAATGAACAAAAGCTCTTTACAATGCCATTACTGCAGTTTACATTTTATTTACTTTATTTGTTTAAAGGTACATTCTGGAGGTGGCACGTTCTCTGCATAATTCCAAGAAAATAGATAAAACTATGCTTTGGAATATTTTTCATTTTATGCCATGTTGTGGAAGAGTATAGCCAAAGGAACATTTCTTTAAGAGTAATGTTTTTGGACATGTAAGCCCGTTTTTCAGTGCAGTACAAACATGCTTTAATTATTCTGAGACATAGAACAATATGTAGAATAAGTAGCCAAGATTCTATAGGTGGTATAAGACCATATAAGGCGTTTTCCTTATTAAATTGACCAGTTCATGGTGAATGTGTTGAAAAATATATATACGCACAAACACGATAAGAACAGGGCAGTGCAGGTAATAGAGTTCATCAGTGAGAGGAGCTGTGCTGATTAGAGCAGAGGAGCAAATGAAAAGAAGCAGGTAAAGGTGAGAATGAAACCTGATTGTTTTATTGTGAAAAAAAGAGCTATTTCCCAGAGTTAACGAGTTCAGAGCCTGATTTAAAATTGAAATTACCAAGTGGCATTTTGGAGACACACATTTTTATCAATGGCACAGCCTCACAGGATAATAATGCATTCACTGTTTAATCGCCTTCATGGCACATGCTGTAAAAAAAAAAAACAACATAGAACAAAAGCTGGAAACCACAAACATGTAGTTGGAGTCTTTTCTGCTTCTTAAAACAAAGAGAACAAAACGCTGCAGGCGCCACTTTAAACCTTTTGTTTCCCTGCAAACATAAAACACATACAAGCAGCTGCCAGTCTTACTTTTATACAGTATTAGACTCAGACAGGTCCATGTTTGGAAAGTCTACTGCAGGGTGAACAGTCTGTCATGCACTAAAACAGCACTGCAGATCAATAATTGGCATTGTCGATTGCATTTTAAATGAAAGGAAAAATACCTCTTTATAAACCCAGTGACTGACGTTTAGTGGTAGGAGCCAAATGTCTGTATTAATCCAGGCTTTGTTTTGTAAGCACCAGGTCCAGGTCCCGTCATCAAACCAGCCTCCCTCTAAAACAGCTCCCTCCGGCACCTGTCAGTCACTCACGACCGTACGAACTTAATCAGCCTCAAGCAAATGTCAAGCTACGACTCCATTTGACCAGCGCTTAGCCTTTTATAACCGCAATGGGCTGTGCTATCACAAAGGTGGAAGCTGTGAGGATTTGTGCAGGTATTTTTAAGGTTATGTAGATATTTTTGTGCCAAATGGAAGTAGAAAGTGTCAATTATTGGCACAGCTGTTTGAAGTTGCACTTGAATTCAAGTTCACTACAGATGGGTTTCTGCGTTACCCTTATGTTGTTATCTGCACAGGTTAGCTTTAACTACTCCTTCTCTTTGACAGCGCTGAGTTCACTAACACAAATCAACAGCTCAGTTGTATTATGGATCTCGGTGATGTTTTTTCTCCAGTCTAAAGCTGCATGTTCACATGGATACTGTGGTCTAGTTTAGATAGCACAACAGTTCAACAGTTCAATAGTAGGAGCAGAGGCATGCAAACTTTTGCACTCACTGAATTTTCCCCAAATCACCTACAGCTTCAAATGCCGTCCTGAAATAACTTTGTAGTACTCAAATTATAGTAATTTTAAAATCCAGTTTAACAACAGCCTCTGACTCACTTGACATACCACTGTATTTTGAGAGGCTAATAAAGGGAAAAAAAATAACATTTATTCCAGCTCTACTCATTTATTCTTAAGAGCGATTCAGATGTTTATCTAAGATACATTAGGCAAGGCAAGTTTATTTGTATAGCACAATTTGTACACAAATAATTAAAAGTGCTTTAAACAATAAGAAAGACATTAAAATCACAATACAAACAAATCAAAACATAAATAATCTTCATAAAATTAACATTAAAGGAGAAAAGTACAGAATAAAAACCTTTCAGTCATATGCACAGCTAAACAGAACCGTTTTGAGCCTGGATTTAAACATTGTCAGAGGCCTGTCCGACATCTTCAGGAAGATTATTCCAGAGTTTAGCTGCATAAAACTGAAGCTGTTTCCCCATGTTTAGTCCTGACTCTGGGCACCAGCAGGAGGACGGTCCCTGAAGTCCTCAGAGTGTGAGATGGTTCACATGGCACTAACATGTCAGAGATGTACTTTGATGCTGGGCCATGGAGAGACTTGTACACAAGCAGAGCTGCTTTAAAGTCTATTCTCTGAGCCACAGGAGCCAGTGCAGAGACCTGAGCACAGGACTTATATACTTGTACTTCCTGGTTCTAGTCAGGACCCGAGTACCAGCGTTCTGGATGTACTGCAGCTGTCTTAACGCT
>KN482540.1:0-15308 GCA_000787095.1 Periophthalmodon schlosseri | reverse complement strand
GACTGCCAGCGGGCGCATCTCATTGGCCGATCCAGCGCGACACACAGCACCTGCCAGCCGCTAATGAACACCTGCCGGCTGATAAGGGACACCTGCTTTTGTCCGCCACGATTAGCGCGCTGACAATACGTACGGGGATAAATAGCTAACTTAGCATGATCGCTCATTCTTTTCAATAGCACGTTAGCGTCTAGCGCGTTTGGAGCGTCGCCAAGCTAATGATGAGCCAATCTGCGCTGGCATTTAATTACAAGTCGAGCGAGATGCCAGAGGTTGCGCCAACTACTTTGAAGAACTCAATGAGAAGTGAAAGTATTTTAATTATGTTTTATTCATACTTCATGAGCGCTCTGTTAAAATACTGTACGGTAAAAAAAAAAAAAAAAAAAACTATACAAACTCAAACAAACAAAACACTACATAGTTCCATTTAAAATAATAAAAACAGGAGCAGGTGTGAGTATAAATGTTTATCACCGGATTTTTAAAGTGGATTTGTGGCACTGAAGCATCCACTTTTGCGTGTCCTTGAAATGTATTCCATTTTTAGGAAGTAAAATTACCAAAAGCAGGGACTCCCAGACTTCCCCCACCCGAGACACTTCCTCCAGCTCCTCCGGTGGGACCCCAAGGCGTTCCCTGGGTCTTCCCCGGGGCCTCCTTATATTTCGAATATACCCAAGTGGACAATGGTCGTTAAAACCTAGTGAGAAAACTCCATTTGCGTGATAATTATGGGGTTTGTTTGTTAAGATTATATCAATGGGTGTGACTTTATTTACATTTCTAGGGTCACGTCTAGTTGGAATAGAAATGAGTTGTGTGAGGTTCAGGCCATTGCTGTAGGTCTTTCTCCAGCCAGTTAATATTCACATCGCTCATTAGTAGGACCTTGTAATTTTTCTTGAGTAGATCATCAAGAGCATTTTTAGATGTTGAAGGTTCACGATAAATATCAGAAATAGACAGTTTTTTTTAATATTTATTGATTTTTATGCATGAAAAGATGTAGTAGTAGATAAAAAATGATTTCCCATTATACTACTTCTACTAATTATTCCAAATACTATCCCTTCTACTGTTGCATTACTACACTACAACTAAATATGTATTACTAGTACTTCTGTACGGCTTCTACCATTACTCCACTACTGCTACTGCTGTACTCCTCATCACTCACTTCTACTACTTTGTACTATAATTTGCTTAATTCCCACAGCATTACTTCTCTTTCGTCACTACTTCTACTACTATTATTACTACTACTACTACTACTACTATTACTACTACTGCTACTACTACTGCTACTACTGCTACTACCACTGCTACTACCACTACTGCGACTACTACTACAACTACCACCACTACTACTAGTGTACTTCTAACCTTCAACACATTATATTACTACTCTTCCAGTTATCCTGTTACCATTACTACTACTACTACTATTACTACCACTATGACGACTACTACTACTACTACTACTACAACTACCACTGCCACTACTACTACTTCTACTACTACCACCACTACTAGTGTACTTCTCACCTACAAATTATATTACTGCTCTTCCAGTTATCCAGTTACCATTACTACTACTACTACTACCACTACTACTACAGCTTTACTTTACTTTACTCTTCCAAATACTACTCCTTTCCTGCTACTATTATCACCACAATAACCTACAACGACTACTACTCATTGATACTTCTTATTACTACTGTTTGAGGAGGATTACACCGTGAAATTCGGGCAGATAGCGCGTATAGTTCTTTTCTAAGCCGCTCCATTGAAATCCATTTTAGCGCGAGGCCGGCGAGGGGTTAACTCCGCGAGCTCATCCGTAATAGTCTAACATGTGTTCGGCGGTATTCAAAGACTCTACAAAGAGGGAGGTCGCGGGTCTTTCCACAGATATCTTGAACCCGGGACCGAAGCAGCCAGCGAACGGCATTAATTCAACCACCTCCTCGCTAGCTGAACTCCGACCCCGCGAGTCAGTTATGCAGCGCGCCGTGCCAAGACCAAAGCACTATTAGAGAAAGAGGAGGAAATATTATACGAAATGTGAAAAAAAAAAGTCGCTTGTGTACATAAACTGCATTAAAGATCAGATCGGCAAAACGTGTCTTGCCCAAGTGCACGTATTTTGTCCAAGCAGCTCTTGAGGTCAGCATATGTCATCTGTGGTTTTTATTGCGTTTTATTGTCAGAGAATCAGGAAGTGTGCGCGAGCATGCTGGCTTTTGTTAGCGTTAACCTCTGAAAGTTGTGAAAGACACTTATAAATGGTTGGAATCTGTCAACTGGACAAAAAGTTGTGGGAGTGAAGACGTTTCGCTGCTCATCCAGGCCGCTTCTTCAGTTCTGGTCAGATCATTGGTGGACGCTGCCTTATATCTGTCTGAGGGGAGGAGCTAACTACACTGAAACTGAAAACAGCTATTGTTTACAGTTTCTGTTTGTAGGCTGAGTCATACTTAGCATATTCATTCAACTCCTAATGGACGTTTTCACACCTATTAGCATCCTGGCTAGCCCTGTTGTTCTCTTTGTTTCCTTTGTTTGCTTTGTGTCTGAGGATGGAGTTAAAGAAGGGGATAGATGATGTCCTAAAGCCCCCATTCTTGTTCAAGGAAGTTTAAAATGAACTAGTTTTGTTTTTAATGTTTTCAAGATAGTAAAAACCTGAAACACCTTTAACTAAAAATGCATGAATGTGATTTTTCATGGGTAAGATTTGGGGTATTGTTGAGAAATTGCTAAGTTGGTGCTGCATGGTAGTCTATGAGTTTCAGTGTAGTCAGTGAATGTCTCATCCACTCGTCACCCTCATTTTGCATCATGTCTAATAAAGCCAACAGGGCAAAAGTCTGAATAACATAAATAGAATTCCTGGTTTTCCCATTTTGAGGTTCCCTATTCCAAAGTATGGCCAAAAGAATGTATGTATTTATATATTGTGTTTATGTATTTTGTTTGTTTTTTTCTCAATTTTTTTTATGATTCATTGACATACTAAATAAATACGCAATACCCCAAGTAACCACATACTTCAGCCTATTTAAAGCTACAGTATGTAACATTTTAGCCAAAAAGTAGCCCAAAATAAACGCATGTTCTGTGTTTTTTGTGTGTTTATTCCACTGAAAAACAGAGTGTGAGCGGCCTCGCATCTCCACAAACCTGACTCTTATTTGGTCTGAGGGAGGGCCTCCTCCTGCTTATTTCCATGGATATGTTGTTCGTTAGGTTATGCCAGACTGCAACATTATCGCCAATGTATGTCCATGGAGAATGCTCGATATTTACTTGGAATCGTGCGGGTGACTTGCCATCTCTGGAAAGTTCCATACTCTTACTTTAAAGCATAACTCGCTGTAATCTCGCTGATTACGTAACGATTCTAAGATACTTTTCTCTTAAAATGCTGAAGCTGGAATCCCAAACTTTACATTTTCATTAACCAACGCTGCTCTTTGCCCTCTCGTTCAACCGGTTTGAAATCTATGCTAATCCTTCGCTCAATTCTTCCGCTGCCCCTCTGCGCTAAACACAATCACACCTCCATCGCTAACACCGCGTTAGCCGTGAGATTACACTCAGGTGAGGAGGTGGTCGGGAGGGGCACCCCGCAGAGTCGAGGGGGCACGCCGACCAAAGCCCCGATCGGTAATGGAGGAGACAGTGGGAATCCAGATTAGACGGGCGGGAAGGACCCACGGGACGCGCCGGAGAGCCGGGTTGGAGGACGGTCTCTGTGAATGTGTGATAAAGCCCATTCTCACTGTGCTATGCCAGGCTTTGAAGCTCCGTGCGGCCCCCAGACCAGAGATACGCGGCGGTCTCATCTCCCTCCCGTTGTTTGGCTTCTAATCTGGGGCTCTTCAACTCGGATCTTAGCATGGCAACACTACAAGGATTCCGTAACCGTAGCAACAGTTTTTATAACAAATGTCCAAAATTGTCATAGGTCGAAATTTGCAACCTTTTGGAGAAACATTCCAAAAAGCTATTCGTTGACATTTTGTTGAGTCCACAATGTAGTTGTTAGGTTTTTATTTTTGAGTATAATGTTCCACAGTATGGCATTAAAGTTAAGGGGAGGCACTGCAGGTGAATAGGAAAAAAAAATGTAAGTTTAGAGGTGTCAATTTGAAACTTTTCCTGCTGTTTACATGCATAAATTTAAGAAAAAAAATGTATTACACGTTTTTCATCATGTAATGCTTTAAAAAATAAGGCATTTTATGTGTAAAAATGACCAAAATCGAGACTTTCAAAACAGAAATATGAAAAGAACCAGGTTTAAATTTCTTACTTCATTTTGTTGACATATTAAATACTAAAAATATACAGTGGGGATTTTGGATATTTAGTATTTGAGTGAACTAGGTTTTAGATTTGACTGAAAATTTGCCTAAAAATTCTAATTTCACCTCATTTTTTGGAGTTAAAACTTGAAATCCGACTTGGAATTTACTCAAAATCTTGTTAAATACAAAGTGGCGCTACCAGGCCAATTTACAGGCCATATCTGTGGAATGGCGACCTAGGTCACAGTGGGAGCATATTTTTTAGCGATAAAACAATTTATAGATTAAATGTATAGATTAAATGAATACTTTTAATGCCATACCGTGACACATTCGAAGCAAAGGAATTAAATCTCCACGGAGAAAAGCAGCTAGTGCATTGTTAACTACTCTGCCATATTTTACACTCTCGCATGTATCTGTACTTGCTCGGATTTTGAAAGTTCTAAGTTTCATCTCCAAGTCTCGGTTGACTTGCTTCTCGATGTAATTCAAACTCAAATCACACATGGCACATCATTTCCAGTTCATTTACTAATTCCAAATAAGAGGCTTCTCATTTATTCACGCGATTACAAGTAAATCTATTTGCAGAGCGATAATTAAGTGTAATGCCATGTTTTGGAGCGTTTCTTACAACTGCAGAGAGGAAATAGTGAGCGTTCTGGAGAGGCTTAATCAAACCAGCGCTGGTACTCTATCTGTGACACTGTAATGTAGCCGGCTAGCATAGCAATTTCTCAAGCACTTTTCACCCAACAGGAAAACACTTCACTGTATTGGACTTAATCTGCCTTGGATATCGTAGTTATTAGCGCGCAGACGATGGGAACTTGCCAAATACAAATTCGCTTGTATATATGGCAGGGTTTCATGTTTTTCTAGTTCTGACTTGGGTTGCTAGGTTAGTACCTGTGGTCAATATTTATCATAGTTTTACATTAGTTAAGTGGCAGTTTGTTGGACAAAAAGTTAAGAAGAAAAAGTACAAAAATACAGGAAGTAGCGCCATTCCATCCAAAATTGCCAATGAGAAAATTTACGCTCAACGAAGGATTTTTTCTGGCAGTTAAAACCTTCATTTAACAGAATAAAGGTGTTGTCATTTATTTGTATTAGTCTAATCATAACTATTGTGCAATTTACACACGTTTTGTCTTTGTTAACGTTATGGTTGCTAGGTAACAGTTACGGAATTATCTCTATGGTTGCCACATCCACTGCCCATGTCCAACCAGGAAGTAAAATTATAACGAATTATAACTTAGCAGTAGTAGTAAAATCTTTAATTACGTTTCTTTTGTACGTAATTCAACACTACGACATCGTCGCTACGAGGCCAGGCTCTGTGGTGTCTGAATGTCCAGTTGGTGAAAACATAGTGCACTCAAAATTTCCCACCATGCACCTTGAAAAGTAGTGAGCATCGCTGGCCACAAGAGCGGCAAATATAGACCACGATGCATTGCGAGAGTTGGGAAAAACAACACAACATGACTGAATGAAGCAGATAGAAGTGTTGGTTTATTGCACCGTTGATCCCTGATTATGAATAAAACACTCTTAAATAAACCCTTGCTGTGTAAAGTTGCTAGCGTTAGCCGCTTGCCTTAGCTTGAGCTGTTAAAATAGCAATAATTTCCAAGATTTTGACTTTAAATTCCATAAACATGACCTACCTGCGTCGTCAGATACGAGGTAAACATGTTCAAATGAAATATAGTTTTTACTGATAATAATTGTAATCTGTCACCATACGACACTTTGGGATGAAAGCTGAGGGTGTCCACCGCACGATTTTGGCTTGTTCCTGCGATGAAATATTTCTGATCATGTGGAAAATCTTGAGTCATAGCTAAAAATGCGGAGTCTTTGTTCTCAGAGTGAGACCGGGACAAAGATCAAACTTAGAAACGTCGTGCCTGTCTGATATTTTGGAGTCTTGGGGTCTTGGTCTCAGAGTGAGCCCTCCTCTCACTGCCTCAATCTTTGTCAAACATGCGACCAACAGTAAACACAAGCTCTCCTCAGAGTAACAGCTGCTAGCATGTAGCGCTAGCCTTAGCTAACCATTGTAATTAGAGACGTTCCCAAACGGAGCCTGGGTGCTGACGTGCAATTAAAATTCCTCATGCCGTGTAGTGTGACTTCCAACTATCTTGTTCACCTTATTCCGGAAGTTGCCGTGGGCTCCGACAGCGTCATTCTGGTTGTATTATTTTGCATGGAGCTTCCGATCTTAGCAGTCAAATAAGTTCCATACAGACTACCAAGGCGTTTTAAAACCTTCCGGAGAATCAGTGCAGTGTTGACTTGTTGGTCACATGAACTTTGAACATTTTACCCAAACTTTACTTCGGATTCGGGAAAAGTGAGGCAAATCGTGCAACAGAGACCAGGCTTAAGGCATTGTACTAACTTTTATGCCACAGACGCACATTCGCCGATGTAATGACATACATATTGTGCGTATGCTTCTGCGTGAATCAAAGTTGCCATGTTGTTGCCAGGTCTGGTTCAGGAAACGCAGTGAATCACTGTCTGGAAAAAGGCCTTACAATAGAACGAGCCGCACAGAAACAGCAGGGATGGTAGATTTAATGGTGATGACACATGAGTTCCTGCGTGTCAGTCTATGGACCTCCAGTGCTGTTACCTTATCCCCACACGGGCCAGTGCACCAGGGGGGCCCGGGGATCCAGCAAAAGCCCATTTAGTCTGGGCCCCCCGCTTCGGTGACTAAGAATAGTGCTGTGAGGTAAACAACGTGGTCACAGCATTTCCAGTACATAACAACAGATGTGAGTTAGGTACTTTTTAGTCAGACCTGAACCGTCTTATGAACCTTATGAAAAATACATTAATAAAGTAATTTTTTTTCACATATTTAAAGCGGAGGTATTATGCAAAATCACTCCTTCATCAAAAACATGCCTAAAGAATTTTTTTTATGTCATCCATGCGCGTTTGAGTAATCTAGCGATCTCTCCCGGGCCCTATTTGAACCCTTCTTACGGTTAGCTGTAAGAATCTGTACAAAGCTCCGCCCACAAGCCTGCGCCGCCCACGCTCCCACGCGACGATTCTCCATAAATATACAAAAGCGTGATACAAAACTGTACACTATAACTTCACAAACCTGATGCGATGTGCGGTAGTTTCATTAGCGGGTGGTGGGAGGCACGCTGATTGTGCTGTGATTGCGCTCTGAAGGGGGGAGTGACTTAGCGCGGAGAGCAGACAGCCGTTCACCCAGTAACGTAAAAGTTGGTAGTTAAATATATTAACCACGTTTATGTCATTGTGCAACAGTGAGGCAGCAGCGGTTCTAACTCGAGCTGTTGTTGTGTCCTTAAGCAAGACACTTCACCAATATTGCCCAGTATGAACGTGATGTGTTGGTGGTCGGAGAGGCTGATGAGACTGTGTACGACTAACGCACTGTATACTGTACTAACTGAATAAGACTAACGCATTTTTGGGATTCTTTACTGTCATTGTTTCTATGAGCAACACACTTCAGCTACTGCATATAAAGTAAATATGCTGCTTTTGGTGGTAAATAGGAGGGTTTTTGTTTATTTTGACGTATGCGTTGAATTTGACGTGACCACCCACATTTGAAACTTGCCAATGGGGTTGTCAAAAGTATCAAAAATCAGATACTTATCGATACTATTGAAACTAGATACTCATTTGAGCAGGTATCGATACCGACCACATGGACTAGTACACGCCCGTGCGCCACTGTGGAAACTACCTGGACGAGGGATTACACAGATATAAGGCCACATCGGAATAGAAAAGAAAGTACTACCATTTAATGTTGAAAATGACATTCGCAGTATCGGAATTTGTGTTGAGTATGGAGTCTATACCTTAGTATCGAAATCTCGTTTGAAATTTTAGTATCCTGACAACGCTACTTGCTAATGCCTAACGCACCAACTCTAAAACGCAGACCTGGTAATGCCGCTGTCTCGGAAAGCCTAAACATATGAACGCAGTACGCAGTATGCATCATTGTACCTCTACTGCAAACACATCCCCACTCCAAACAAAGTAACCTGCCCGGAACATCTATCGCGCCTGCCGCCCGGCCCCTCTGTGGGTAATGGACCCTATTGTAATCCCGTGAAAGATAAGACGAAAAATAGTTCCCGTGGAAGGACACCATTCTACGCCCCATTGAGCTCTGGTCCGCGGCCGGCACTTCATTACAAAACGGGAAATATCAAATTAAACGCCCGCTTGTTGTTCGTACTCCATCACGGTGGAGAGATGGTATATTTGTTTCATCACAAGCAGACTAGCGAGACTGTCGGAGGAGGAGGCGGCCCGCGGATTCCTAATTTATGATAATTGCTTTATTTCCCTGTAAATATATAACGGGCGATTGTTTAATAGTGGGGAAGTTTATGGCGTTTGGGGAAAATACCGAGGAAGTAGTGGTATACGAAAAGTCCGAGCATTTCAAACCGACAAACGCATACATGTAAAGTAATACAGAGATATAATACAGTACAGCATGTTAGTGTATGTATAGAGATGCCGATACCGATTTCGATTGTATTGCTTTAAGGATCTACCGTTACCCGATATCAACCGATTCCAGTCCAGAGACTTATATTATGCTAAATTGACTCCTGTGAGCTTTAAGCCATGTTATACTGCTCTTACCTCATCGAAAACATACCTGGAGTTGTGTTTTGTTTCATTCACACATGTCTGAGCAGCCCTTCTACATCTCCAAAGCTCAAAATGCTCTGTTCCACCTTGTGATGTCATGAGGCGGTAGTTCTCAAGTCAACAGCTTTACCTTTTACCTTTTGTTCAGTAGAGATTGGAAATTGCAGGGCTGAATTCATCCAAATGATTCTAGTGAAGGTGTGTGGAGTTTAAAAACACGGTGGAGCACTTCCTGTATTACCACATGACATCACAAGGTGGAACAGTTCAAACATTATGAGACTTTCTGAGACGACCACAACCAGTAAATAGTCGTTTTACATCTATTTATGTCCAACCAGAATATCGGCTGAATCGATATTTGGAAGCCGATATCCGATCCAGCAAATTTTTCAGTATTGGTGAATCCCTAATGTTGTACTGTTAGTACTGATGACAGTAGTAGTAATAGTAGTGGTAGCAGCAGTAGTAGTAGTGTAGTAGTAGCAGTAGTTGTAGTAAGCCTAGTAGCAGTTGTAGTAGCAGCAGTAATAATAGTAGCAGTAGTAGTGGTTCAAATTTAACACACAGACAAATGTAGTAGTAGTAGTAGCAGTAGTAGTAGTAGTAGTAGCTTTAGCAGTAGCTTTAGTAGTAGTTTTCGTAGTAGTAGTAGCAGCAGCAGTAGTAGTTTATAATGGCGATGAGTTTACAAGCACTGTTGACAACTTTCAGAGGTCAGAGCGGAGTAAAGCAGTAAAGCTAACAATTAGCATGCTAAGGTGCTCTTTCTGAATTAGATGCAGACAGCACACAGCTGACTTATTTTGACCTTAAGAGCTGCTTATACAATATATCTGTACTGGGGCAAGACACAGTTTCAGATTTCACGAGCTGACAAATGTACAGCCATCACGTAGAGCATGTTGCCGTGTTAGCATTAGTAGTAATAGCAGTAGCAGTAGCAGTAGTCGTAGTAGAAGTAATAGTAGCAGTAGTAGTAGCAGCAGTATTAGCAGTAGCAGTAATAGTTTCTAATGATGATGACTTTATAAGCAGTGTTGACAGCTTTCAGAGGCCAGAGCGGAGTAAAGTGGTAAAGCTAGCATGCTAACACACACTTCCTAATCCAAAGACCATAAAACGCTAAATGCTTTATAATTAGATGCAGACCGTACACAGCAGACTTATTTTGACCTCAAGAGCTGCTCTTCATTTTGCTCAAATTCATGGAAAAAAAACAAAAAAAAAACAAAAAAAAAAACCTGGCACAGGGCAGGAAGTAGTAGCGCACAATACGTCGAAACATTTGTACATTTGACTAGGATTCAGATTTCACTAACCCACAAATGTATAGCCATCAATTCTCGGGACGCGTCGTCGTGAGATTATTATTAGTCATAGAATAAAATGAAAACAGGGCCCAAGGTGATTGCACTATATCATTATGTAGTTAGCGCTCCAAGGCTGCCCACTGCTCTATATGCAAATAATGGCCCAGCAAGGTAATTCGTTCAAACCCAGTAAAATGGATACTTGAACTTCAAGGAAAGCGCAAGATGGAAACTAGCAATCATCCGAATTGATGACAGCAGAGTGCGCGCGGGCAAACGGTGGAGGCTAGCGCGTTAGCCTTGATAAAAAAGCGTTTGCAAAAGAGGGCGAGAATGAAACGCTTTGGTTGAAACATGTCTATTGAGTGAAATAATATGCTGTACTGTATGTATTTTGGGGTTTTTGGTTTACCAGTACCAGTATTCACCCCGTTTTGAATACACATAACACACTATGACGTTTTGTATGGTTTTATAACAATTCAAAACGCTTAACTCAACCCTTTAAGTTTTAAATATAGAATAAAGTTTGGGCTGTGTCCTTTTTAAGCTAATCACTGGATAAGTTAATACTGCTACTTCCTGTATGGCAGCATGGGTGACATCCTGTGTTATGCAAAATTGACTCTTGTGAGCTTTAAGCCACGTTAGAATGTTGTTACTTCATTAAAAACATACCTGGAGTTGTATTTTGTTTCATTCACGCATATTTTAGTAATCCTGCATTATTAGTCTGTCTACATCTCCAAAGCTCAAAATGCTCTGTTCCACCTTGTGATGTCATGAAGTGGTAGTTTTCAAGTTAACAGCTCCTTTTACCTTTTGTTCAATAGAGATTGGCAATGCCACAGCTGAAATTATCCAAATGATTCTAGCGAAGATGCATGAAGTTTAAAAACACAGTAGAACACTTCCTGTATTACCACATGACATCACAAGTTGGAACAGAGTGTGTTCTGTTTGAGAGAAGTTGTGTGAATGAAACAAAACACAACTCCAGGCCTGTTTGTGATGAGGAAACAACATTATAACATAGATCATAAAATACCATAATATGGGCCCTTTAAAGGTACAGTATGTAACTTTCTGGAGGTGGCATGTCACCTGCATGATTCCATGGAAATGGAAATTTCAAAAACATACTTTGGAACATTCTTGCTGGAAAGTTATGCCATACTGTAGAAGATTATAGCCAAAGGAACAACATTTCCCTAGAAACAACCAGGTGAACGGACTCCTCCAGGCCAAATAAGAGTCAGGTTTGTGGAGACGCAAGCCCGCTCACAGTAAGGACACATGTTTTTCAGTGCAAAAAAACAACCAAAATGGAAAAAAGGCAACACAAAGTATGCTTTTTTTGTAATCTCTTTTTTGGCTAAAAAGTGACATACTGTGGCTTTAATGAAAATTAAACTATATTCTCTAATTGCTTCCATTATTACAACATTACAGTCAGAGCCAGCCTTTCTGACTTTGGTGTTAGAAGTCCTAGTAATTTAGCAGCAGTAGTAGTAGTAGCAGTAGCAGTAGTAGCAGCAATAAGTAGCAGTAGTAGTAGTCGCAGCATCAAAAAGTAGTAGTTGTAATACACACATGGTTTAATAATAATCATTTTTAACCTTGTTGGCTATGAGGCAGTGGCTAACAGTTAGCAAGAACTAGCCTCATTTTTCATATCAAACTTAACAAACGGGACTTTTCTTACTTCCGTATATCTCCACTTCCACCTTTCCCCCCGATACTTCAGCAGACCTGTACCTTATCATCTGTCCTACTCCTCGTCCTCAAAGTTCAAGGTGTGTTTTCTCTTCTCAACCTCCTTTTTGTCTGACCGCGGCGCTCCTTTTCACGCGGCGTATCCCTCCTCCGAGTGTATCGACCGCCGGCTGACCTTTGACCTCCACTGTGAGTAATGGAATTGTGTGTATCTGGTCAAGGTCTCGTCAGACTCTTGTCTCGATCGATCGGATCCCAAAGTAGAACGGAGCCGCGGCATTTGTGACACTGGCTTATCGCAGGACTGTCAAACTTGTTCAGATACAGATAAAAAATAGACAACTGCGTTCGCCCCACTGGGACAAGTGAGCGGAGGGAGTGCACAAAAGGCCACAGGAAGTGGCGCGGCGGTTACAGCGTTCACCCCCCCAACCAAATGGTCAACGGTTTGATCCCGTGTCCGACCGATGCGTGCGGTTTCGATACGCGCGTAAAGGAAACACGGCAATATCCATGGATTTCAGAGTGACTAAAAAAAAAAAAAACAGCACTGTTGCCATAGCAATTAACAATTTAAAACTAAATATTGTATTTTTGAAATGGTTAGTGTCAGGGTTGTAAATAGAAAGTTGAAACTAATGGTGTTTCCACGATACTAAAATTTCAAACTCGACCATCTTTAGATCAAATATTACGGGAAAAAAAAACAAAAAACAACAAAAATATCTATACTAGTACACAGGAAAAGTATACATGAGAAATACTGAAATCCCAAAAATATTGTTCCATCTTTAAAGAGGCGGTATTATGCAAAAACGATTTTTTGGGGCTTTCTACCATGTTATAACCTTTTCCCCTCATCAAAAACATGCCCGAAGAGGTTTTAGATGTCATCCATGCATGTTTGAGTAATCTAGCGATCTCTCCAGGACCTGATTTGAACCCTCCTCACGGTTAGCTCTAAGATTCTGTGCAATGCTCCGCCCCCAAAGCCTACGTCCTCCATGCTCCCAAACGACAATTCTCCATAAATATACAAAAACATGATACGAAACGATATGCTACGACTTTACAAACCTGACGCGATGTGCAGTAGTTTCAACAATTGTGAACATAGCATTTTCAAAGCAATAAAAGGTAACATGGTGATCTAAATATGTTGTGTGTTAGCAGTTAATACCTCAGAAGAGAGAGATGTGGAATCTGACTTTGCTAACGTGAAATAATTTGAACATTATAATCAAAATGTCTTACGTAAGTTAATGTTCTTTTCATGCTGGAACAAGAACAATTCAAGTGTTTTAACAGCGCACATCTAATGGAGTTAATTCTTTCACTTAAGGCGATGTTTGCTTTAAAAAAAAATAAAATTCTCTTGGTATTGTAGAAAACTGCAGTCATTAAAGGGGGGGGGGTAATACACTTCTATGGAAACTACTGCACATCGCTAATGACCCTACTCAAGTAAGAACGCCTAAGTTTAAAAGCATGCACTGTATTTGAGCAAAATGTGTCTTGCGCCCCCCAGTGAGGTCAAAATATGTCTGCTGTGTGCTGACTGCATATAATTATACAGCGTTTTGTTGTCCGGTAATGAGGAAGTGTGTGGTTCGCACGCTAGTTGTTGTTAGTGTTACCGTGACGGCCACTGTTGGTGAGGGCAAGGCGAGTTTATTTGTGTGGCGCAGTTTGTACACAAAGTAATTCAAAGTGTTTTACAGAATAAGAAAGACATCAAAATCACAATACAACAAATCAAAACATAAATACCGTATTTTCTGGAGTATAAGTCGCACCGGAGTATAAGTCGCACCAGCCAAAAAATGCATAATAATGAAGAAAAAAACATATATTTCACATATAAATCGCATCTGAGTATAAGTCGCACCCCCGGCCAAACTATGAAAAAAAAAGTGCGACTTACAGTCCAGAAAATACGGTAATCATCATAAAATTAACGTTAAAAAGGAAGAGAGTGAAATAAAAACCTTTCAGTCATGCGCGCAGCTAAACAGAACCATTTTGAGCCTGGATTTAAACATCGTCAAAGCAGAGGCCCGTCTCGCACCTTCAGGAAGACTGATTTTAGCTGCACGAAACTGAACCTCTGATTAATAACGCTAACATCACCGTGGAGACGAGCACTTCAGATGTTACACAGCGCGCCTTTAAAGTGGCTACAGGAGAGGCGCATTTTGACCGAGGAGGGACAATGGGACCACAATGGGACAGAGACGAGGTAGCCTTCCACTTCAGACTCCATCCGATTCCATTGTAACACGTGGGACAGTGCGGAGAGCTGACGAGGGGGGATAGCGGTTGGAAATAGGCCGCGCGTGCTTTGCCGTAAGGTGTTACACTGGGAGTGCCGTGAGCGCCGATCTCTCCGTGTTAAAATAGAAGGCGTGCTTGGGCTGTTCGGTTGGTGACAAGGGATTAGGGAGATATTTTGGAGAGAATGAAACGACGCGTTGAAAGACGAGCTCAAACTTAGCACAGAAATAAATAGTACCGACAGATCTGTAGGGCTGAGTTAACACGTAACTTCGTGAGTGATAGTAGTGTGTGGGAGTGTTTGTCCACTGATCCGAAGGTTGGCGTTTCGAATGCTGTTGTTGAGTCCTTGGGCAAGACACTTCGCCCCCGGTGTCTGCGTACACTGGTGTATGAATAGGTGAGTGGTTCTTTGGTTCCTCGTTGTGTCCTCGGGCAAGACATTTACACAGAGCTATATATATTTAGACTTGAATGTCATATCATAAATTACCCCTGGATTAGACATTGTATAATTTCTTAAAAGTACACAGTGTAACTTTTCCAGGAGAAGGTTTCCATTGTGACACCACAAGGCCAAGTTACAGGTCAGATCCGGGGTTTGGTTTGAGTCTGCTTACGGTAATACTGTGTTCAGACTGCGGCGACAAAATCGTGCTAAAAAACTCGGACGGCATTTGAGGGCAGACGCCTGAAACTCATTGACGTGCGATGGATTTTACCAAAAGTTTGTAAGACTGTTCAGCCGAGGCATCAATAGACTTGCATTTAAACCCAACGCCCTAAGAATGCGTGTTTATCTAGGTATTTTTAGCAGTTAAAATGGAATGAATAATATAAGTATGAGTTTAATGCCATAGTGTGAAACATTCCTGGCAAAGAAATAACATCGTCATGGAAGCAAGCAAGTGGCAGATCCCCCACCAGAAAAGTTACGCAGAATGGAATATGTGAAATGAAAACCAAACATTTAAATAATAATAAATAATAATAGTTC